>UCOJ01000441.1:0-106055 GCA_900474305.1 Cecidostiba fungosa | reverse complement strand
TATTGTTACAACAATGTATCAACAATAGCTTGGATGATTGTGTAGAGTTTTGCGGTGTAGTAAAATAATGAAAAGTGTGTGTAGAAAAATCTCGTGTAGTAAATATTGGTGTAGAGTTTTGTTGTGTAGAGAATTACTGTGTAGGATTTATTTGTGTAGTTAATTACGCATGTGTAGAGTATTTTTGTGTACAGTTTGTTCGGTGTCGAAATATGGAAATTTTCCATTTTTTGTTCTAAAAACAGCGCTTTTTTACATTAGCTTTTTTATCACTGTAACCTATTATTAAAATGCACCTATGGCATTAAGGAATTTGTTATGACAAGCGGAAGAAATTGATGAAGCTGAAGTTAGAGATTTCAATCGAAATCGATAATGCAAATAAAAAATCACGTGAAACACAAATTTTTGTTGCACTGATAGATTTGTTAAGATACCTTTCTCCAAGCCTCCTACCAAAAAAGATACAAATTCATAACAACAATGATCGACACTCTTTGTTGTTCGTTATCTTATAAGACGTCAGTAATACGCTTAATTGCGCACAAATTAATGATAATACGATATATAATATATAAAAAAACTTATACTACAATTTCGATAAATTCTCTTATCTCTAACAATTATTGTAAATTGAATATTTCAGTCTCTCAAAATTAAAAAAGTATCTATATGCACAAAGCCTTTTAAAAAGTCTTTTAAATAGAAGATTTTAAAGTACCGTAATTATGTGCTAATACCATCTAGTTCAACTTGTTTAAGAGAGTATTCGAGAAGCCTGTCTTGAAGTGATTGATCATTAGCGGAAGGGTTGACTGGAGCCTCGAGGCAATTGCTAAGATACAGTCCATTCTTTCCCTCTATCCGAGGGCTGATAGCTGCGTAAACTATTGATTTGGCACCTTCTGCCGGAGACTAAACATAAAATAACGATATTATTATTGGTACTTGTTTTATCTATACCATAAAAACGCTTCTTATTATCTTGATATTTTTAGAATAAAAAATATACCTTCAGAACGATATTTCTCAAAGAACTGTAGTACTTGAGATATGTTTGATCGTGGAAGAAGAGGTCGGTATTGACAATACCAGGGTGAACAGAGTGGACTTTGATGTTGAGCTTTTCTTTCTCGAAAAATCTGGCATACCACTTTGTGGAGAGAACTTGAGCTAGTTTACTTTGCATGTAAGCTGCTTCGGTATCGAAAAAAACTCTGAAAATAATTATTATTACATTATTTTTCAACATATGATTTTTAAGCGTGAAAAATATTATTCAGAGAATATTGCACGCACTTTGTATTATTGATGTCATCAAAATTAATTTTTCCCAATAGATGCGCACAAGAAGAAACATTGACGATCCGTGAACAATGACCCGAATTTCCAGCCTTTTTTAGAGATGGCAAGAGCAGCGAAGTCAAAAGAAAATGGGACAGGTAGTTGACGATGTATTGTTGCTCGAAGCCCTCGGAGCTTTCTTTGTATGGAACAAACATTACTCCGGCTAAAAAAATGATTTTTAATTATACGAAAATTTATGTTTTTATGCATTAGTGAAATGAAAACGGATTATACCATTATTGATTAGAACATCTACTTCCATTTTATAGTAATTGTTTTTGAACTCTTCTACGAAATTCCTGACTGACTCTAAACTTGAGTTGTCTAGCTCCATAACTCTTGCTTTTCCAGTTAGCACACCAGCCTCTCTAATTTTAATCACCGTTTTTTCACCTGCTGCTTTATTTCGGCATGCTGAAAGTGGAGTGGACGCATGTTTACTATTTATTGTATATCATTTGCTAAAATACAAATCTAAGAAACGAATCCTTTATACTAAAATATACTTATTTAACAAATATTCAAATATTGTTTGCATTAATTAAAACGTGTTGAACTTCATAATTAATGTTCGAAAAAAAATGCCAATTACGTTCATGTAGTATTCATATACGTTATAATGCAGTTCAGCTGCGTGAAACTGCGTAAATCGATTATCTTGAGCAAACATTCTTGGTATTATTGTCTAGAAACACACATTTGGCAGCTCATTCTACTTTTACTTTGAGACAGAACACATAATCGCTTTTCCAGCGTAATTCTGCTAATGCAATGTCAATAAGATATAGGATCAGTAATCTGGAAAGAGCCTTTGATGACCTCGACACACGATTTCATTTAAAAAGCACCACTTTGATTCGATGTATAATATATATTATGTTTAATATCGTATCTAAAATTTGAACTGATCAATTTTGAATAGTTTAAACTTATATAGCAAAATTCTTATTCTTATAGGTATACTGATTATTATTTAGAGCAAAATTATTTACCAACTATGGTTTCCATATCACATTCTAGTAGTTTTCGGACGATTTCGGCACCCATACCTCGAGAACCACCAGTGACTATTGCCACTCTTCCGGACATTTTTGGAAAATCTGAAAGAAAGAGTGTAATTTTTTTCACTTTAGTTCACGTTTTCACATTTGACGTCACTAATCGTGTTATGAATGAAATATCATACGATAAAAAAATTTATATGTAAAATAATAATACAATCGTTTGCTGAACATAGAGGATAGGATTAACAAGGAATTTGATTATAATTTACCAAAAGCCACCCTCTAAACTTCAGGATTTCGATAAATTTTATCAGGTTTAATCATTATGCAATTACCCTTACTGTTATAGGTAACTCGCAATAACGTAATAAAGGCTGCCACTAATGGAAATGTGATAGCCCAAGATTGAGTAATCGATCGATCGTAAAATTAAAGGTGTTGAATAAATTTATTAAACGAAATCGTACACCATTGAACATGATTAGTGCTATAAATTAATATCCATTTACTAAAAATAAAAAATTCTACTATACAGATGATATATATATATTTTTTATTTCCTATATAAAATCAGTTAATTTTCAAAAATTTTAATATTTTTATTTATACTTATACATTATCAACATTAAATTTCTATCAACATAATCATAATAATTTCGAAGGCGACTCTCATTTCTATTGTACTATATTTGTACATTGGGCTTGTCTCGTTTAGATAAAAATAAATAAATGAAAATTAGCAACGGTCGACAGCGTTATGATGAAGTTGCGACGGTGAGGTCGGTATGAGGTATATATAATTGATAAGTTGATGCAGTGAACGTAATATTGCTTAAATCAAACTTTAAAATCAATTTATCACCTGCTTGATTGTAACTCCTTTGCAGATGATCGCAAAGAATACTCTTCCATGCTTCTACCTGGAACTTGAATTGTATAATCGTCCAATTTATAGTCTTGTAAATTCTTTTGCGGGTCTTCTCGTTAATGAACAAAACCAATCCCATCACACCGACTACCGCTGATCCCATGATGCTGCTTTTACTCATAACCATTATTTGCAAACTGTATTCGAAGGAGTGATCGAGTACATCATGATCGAGTAATGACGAGGAGACATCTGGTCTTTATACATTCCTTGCTCATTCGATCTACATAATAATACTAAATTGTGACGAAGAGTTTTATCGGATCGATTGATCACGGCAAAGAATTATAGTGTGAGCAGTTTTAGTGATTAGCGATGATTTTCTTGAATTGTATTGTAAGTCAAGCAGTATTGTGAGCCTGATAAGATCGAATATCAAGTGCTATAGAGGATTTTTATCTGATTTTGGCCGATAAGTTGGAAAAATATATATACATACATATAATAGAACAAAGTGTAATGACAAATACATTTAACATAAAATTATGAGCGTTCTGGTTTAGTGCCTTTAAATATTTTTACTCTGAAATTGTTAAATTTCAAATTTTCAAAAATACACTGGAAACTTGCAAGGTAATTGAAGTCCAAATCACATGTTTTTAGAAAATGTTTTTATTGAAGTATGTACGAATAATTTTCTATATCGATGAAAAATCGTGAAAAATGAGACAAAGTCTAACAAAATCGAAGTTAACGAATTTCTAACTGTAATGTTCGGTATATTTTTCATAAATTATGTATTATATACTTTGTAAAAATACAAAAATGATATTTTTAAATATCGCACATAAAATACTACATCGGACGTATTTTAAATATCATATTTAAGCTGCGCATAATAACATTATCTTTAAAAATAAACTAAAAATAAAACGCATACAGTCTAAAAAAGTAAGAATCACTTTTCGTATAAAGCAGATAATCTCATATATCAATACTATACAACGACGTTTTGTAGTTTAACTTGTTTAAGCGAAATCTCGAAAAGTCTGTCTTGGAGGGCTTCGTCGTTCGCTAATGGATTTACCGGTGAATCTAGGCAATTGGTGATATACATCCCCGATTTTCCCTCGATCTTAGGGCTCACCGCTGCAAACGCTATCGGTGTGGCACCTTGAGTCGGACTCTGAAAAATTAAATTACAGGTTGTACATGTCAACCTAAATATAAAGAATACATATATTTTATCTTTACCTTGAAGATAAGTTGCCTGAACAGTTTGAAATACTTCATGTAAGAATGATCGAAAAGTTCGGTATTGACTACGCCAGGATGAACGGCGTTGGCAACGACGTGAACTTTCTTTTTCTCGAAAAGCCTCGTCAGGCTTTTGGTAAACAGTAGTTGAGCAAGTTTACTCTGTGCGTAAGCCTCGCCAGTTATGAAATATTCTCTGAAAATTCGACACAGAACTTATTAATTCCCTACTCTTAGTTCAATAAAAAAATATTAATTATCATTAAGTACGTACTTGTGATTGATATCTTCAAAGTTTATATCTCCCAGTAGATGCGCGCAGGAAGACACGTTGACGACTCGCGCGCAACAATCAGCAGTTCCGGCATTTTTCAGTAGAGGAATCAACGACACCGTCAGCAGAAAGTGTGACAGATAGTTAACGCCGTATTGATTCTCGAAACCGTCCTTCGTTTCGCCGTAGCTCGTAAACATAATGCCAGCATTGTTGATGAGAATATCGAGTTTCTGGTAATTATTCTTAAACTCCTCGACAAATTTTCGAACCGAATCGAGGCTTGAGTTGTCGAGTTCCATGACGTTCGTCTTTCCGCTTGTCACACCGCACTTTCTTATCGATTCCACGGCCTTTTCACCTGCTGATGTTCTTCGACATGCTGGAAAATTTAATAATGCATGCTAATTTCGAGGGGAAGTTATTTATTGTAGATTAATGCGATTTAATTATAGTTACCAATTACAACTTCCACGTCGCATTGTAATAGCATTCGAACGACTTCGGCACCCATTCCTCGAGAACCACCGGTGACGATCGCCACTCTTCCGGGCATTTTTGGCAATTCTAGAAATAAGATATGTAAGATATAAAATATTCAATGAAAATATTTCAACTTATTCTTTATAACTCTTTTCGATGTAATGAAAAACTTCAAATTTTACGTATCGCGTGTAAAAATTTCGTACATTTACAAGAATTATTTAGTTATTATTTAGTTTAGCTGTAGTATACTGAAATTATCACTTATATATATATTTTTTGATAAGTTACATATACGATTGGCGAAACATGAAATTAGCGCCGTGAAGAATGCTGATTCTGAAGTATTGCGAAAAAACATCGAGAAGGAACACATGGTGAATGTCTTTTGATTACGAAACGACTTAAAAATATACTTGGCATGATTCATTAAAATATATTTATATAAGGAGTAAATCTCCGGAACTTTGAATATTTGCCGAGATAAATCATATACAATGAGTATATATCGACAAGGATCTGGATTCATCGATTATTGGAGTTGCGAATCGTTTAGTTACATCTGAGTGATGAGCTTAAATTATGCTAAAATTAGAGTATATCGTTGCGAATTCTGTGAAAATAAAATCTTTTAGGACATCACAATATTATTCTGTAAACGATTCAAAATTCATAGAAATATTATTCCTGACATTTTAAATTTTTAAAAAATATGCAGTTGAAATATGCAAGTAAAGTTGTGTCTAATAGTCACGAAAATTAATTAAAGTTTCTTGTGAGCCCCAGTGGAAATAAATGCTATGCCAAACTGTTCCAAATTGTAATGCATATTATATGCACTGCAAAAAAGTGTTAAAAAAGTTTCTTAAAATAAAAGAAAAAAAAATTAAAAGAATGTTTCCTCATCCACACTTAAAAAGAGGTAAAGAATTAAAACATCAGCCGGTCAAGGAAAATAATGCTTAAAAAATATCTAGTGTACTCTGTATACGAATGTAATAAGTATTTTAAGAGTCAAGATTGTCAAGAATACAAAGTCCTAATTGATATTCGATGTATGAATTTATTAGCAGTAATCACTTTTAAGTCTACCATTTACAGTTTACTAGTATATGCTCACTCAAATGCAAATCGGAGTTTAATATTACAAATCGTCGTCGCGCAACCTTTAAACTTTTACTCATCGCAAATAAAAAAAAAATTATCACCTGTCTTATTGCTTCCAGCCTGAATATTATTCCAGAAGATATCCTTGACAGCAACAACGTTATACTTCATATGTAGAAACAGCGAGTCCATAGCGAGTCTAAGTATCTTCTTGTTGAAAACCGCAACGCCAAGGACAACGGCGAGGGTCGATCCGAGAATGAGCAGTAACATGCTTACGTCCTTCCTGATCCTCTTCTTGCGAAATGAAAAAATGTAGTCGTCGATGCGGAGACGAGCCGTGGACTCATTCGACGTAGTCGCGCTGCATGAGCTCCGTAGCATTCGAAAGTCGGCGCGCGACTAGTTGGCCGGTATGGATTATTGTTGTGATTACAGCTCGTCGTCGTTGCTGCTGCAGGTGAGAGCCGGGAAGGTGTAGTCGACGATGATGCACCGAGTTGACTGAGGAATTTGCAACTCATTTAAATTAGAGCGGTTACACACGGATTAAGCGATTGAGTTTATAGTTTTGGGATTTGATTATAACGTGTAACGAATATATACTTAGGGACTGTTTATTCTATTTACTTTGCGAGAAATAATTTTTCTTTTTATAATTTATCGAACTAACAAATAATTAAATTTTGACGAGAGGAAAAATGGATTAACCATTGAGTATCTACACAAAGTTGGAACATTCATAACGATATATTTCTTGTATAGATATTCGACCGTTGACCCTTTTCATTATATCTTCTCTCGCCAATGCAAATTTAATTATTATAGTTATAGTATATCTACAAGAACATTCATGAATATTTCTTACAGATTCCCGGTGGTCGTTGACCCTCAAGGTTTATAGATAATACCTACATAGAAATTTCCTGTTTAAGTTTTGTAAGAATCTAACTTGATGTCGCACTATTCATCTCTCGACTAAGCGAAAAAAAAAATATCTGCGAAGCTTTGCACGGTTACAATTGCAGAATACATACGCATGCGTGCGTTTCATAGGTTTCTTCATACACGCTACGCTACACTTCTTGCACGTATAAGTACCTACAACGTGTAATTGGCAAAGATTCTCATCGACGGATTTCCGTCGAATCTTTTACAATTTGTATCAAGAGAAATTTTGTTTTTTGCGCATATATAGAAAGAATTTTTTTTTTATTGGAACAAATTAATTTTCTGGCAATACGAACAAATGTTTGTTCATTTTTTGCCATGCAAGGCCTACGCCTTGAAAATGCTTACCCAGAAAGAGATATGTATAGAGAAAAGTTAACGGTAAACGCGAATCGGGATCTCGCGCGTGTGTACGACTTTCTCTTCGCCTGAGACATCCTGGTATTGTTATATACATATATTATACCAAACAGATCATATGAGAACGACATAATAGCGATGAATCGCAGTTACTCATTACTTTCAAAGGTTGGAGTAAAAAAATTGCCGGTATTAAATAAGCACTATAAATATGCGGTGTTGTATTTTACTAAAACAATGTGTTTACGTGGCAGCGTTTAAAAATTATAACTTATTTAATAGATGGTTTTATTTATTATCGATGCCGGAGATATCTGAGATTTTCTAGTTATTAACTACTGTTGTAAATGCTTACACTGAATTATGCTCTTTATTTAAACAAACGTTAAATGGTCACAGAAAGAGCTTGTATGTATAATAGATATGAGAAACATCAAAACACGCGGCATACTGTATATCAGCTGATTCGAATTTACCGCGCTTTTTTTAATTTTGAATTTGCGACTTCATCAGAAGGCAGCGGTATATATTTTATATTATCAGTTCTTAAATCTTGAGATTAATATTTATTTCACAATTTTCACATATAAAAAAAGTATGCTGATAAGATGTAATTGAACTTAACCTATTTCTTCGCTAGGATTTTGAGTATAAACAATCACTGAAGGAATAACATGCACTGCCTCGGAGAACAAAATTAAATCTAATCCTGAATAGGTCACAGAAGTATTTAAATCACTTGAAAAGTCAGTAAAAAAACACTCACGTGCAACAATTTCTGACGACATCTCGAACAAAATAACCACGTATCTGACGTTGACGTATCCGTCCCGTGTGCACTTGTCGATAAATACGATGTCTCGAAAAAAATAAAACCAAGAATCGGCGATGCGCGGCGCCACCATCAACACGCGACTGTCGAATCTCGATGCAGTAGCTGTCGTCGCAAAAGCGCTGCTTCATCCACACTACTGGACAGAAGTCAGAAACGCATCGTATCTGACCACAGACAGCGAGGTACACGTAAATGTTTTGAGGAAGGACGAGTGTCTCGTTCAGCTAATTCCTGAAAGAAAACGTCGAGGCTTGATATCTCACGTGAGTATTAAAGCAAATTGTTCTAAAATTAATTCGTTTAAGGCTAATTACGATAGATTTTCATCGATTGAATTGGGGTTAATCGAGAGGAAACGAAATTAGAAGCATTTATAGCTACTCCGAAATAATACCTATTCATTTTCATTGAGCCACGATATGTCGCGTGTGTTTACGCTGTTGGTTCGGGCTTGGAAAATTGGAGCTTTTCCTCTGAATTGACGTGTATGAATCAGTTTGGCTGGGATATTTGTAGGTTAACTTTTGATTTTTCGGAGCAGCTTGGCCTGGCCTTTATGCTCTTCGCTCTCGTTTGATTCTTCCGATTTTTACGTATATGTGCGTGAAAGACTTTCCATTTTTAGAAAGTCGTGCATAATTAATGAGATTGATGAAAAGCCGAATTTGTTGATGAATTTTTTTCCTGATCGATTGCGTTTTTTTCACTAATTTTTTTTCCTTTTCGTTGCTGCTTAAATTTTTGTCTAGAAATTAAAAAAATAATATTATTATTTTGTTTTACAAATTCATGCGTTAGAGTGTGCAGTGTATCATTATGGTTTGGCGCAATACAACTGACTGCATTAATACCAGACCACTGAAGTGAAAAAAATTAATTGCTACACCAACCATTAACATCTTTCTCATTCGCATGATAATGCAAATTTTAATGACATGTTGGTTTTTCTGCATAAATTTCTGTGTACAAATGACACCTTTTAAAACTCTTCTTTTTTTTTTAGTATATTGTGGGGTATTTTAGACAAAATTTTCTAATCGATATAATTTTATTAATAATTTGCATTTTCTTTCGAGCAGAATGGAAGATACCGCAACTTCAGGTACTGAAAATACTCCTCCAGCAATTCCAAAAGGATGGCCAGAATTGAAAGAAAAAATTATTCAAGATAAAATAAAAGTAGCACAATGGGCAATACGGCTTCTCACCATTCTGTTTACCTTTGCATATTTACTTCCGTTTTTTGGGTATGTAAACATTTGCAAATTCATAATTATATCTGTGAAAATTTCTAGTAATTGTGTGTACAATAAATTTGGGTTTTCTTTACTATTTGCAGAAGCCCTTATGATGCCTACTACAAAGTATTACTTAGTTGTACAGCAACAAACATTTTGCGCCTTCATCAACGGTTACCACGAATTTCATTCACAAAGGAATTTTTGAGAACTCTATTCCTTGAAGACTCATTTCATTATCTATTTTATACATCGATTTTCCAGTATACTTCACCTGTTACACGTACGTTTTTGTTGAAAATATTTCAAGCATTTTTTTTTATCTTTTAGCATTGTTACATGCATATGTAACAATTACATCGTTGTGATAATAAAAATCATTCTGTTTTCAGTGGTTATTGTTCCAGTATTCCTCTTTGCCTTGCTGCATTCAGCAAGCTATTCTTTGACTCTTCTCGATGTAAGTATACTACTGCATTAAATGATAAAGTACTGTCATTCTTGCATAATACACGTCTAGATATCTCTCAAAAGGGTCAAAATTGAAAGTCATGTCTTGGAAATATGCATAACAAACTATGAAACTTGTCAAATTCTTTATTTTATTATTCTGCTTTATACCATTTAATAACTTATATAATGGTGTTTACTAAATACTAATTAAATTTTTTTTCAGTGTTTGGGACAAAACAGTTGGTGGGGAGCTCGTTTATTGATTTCACTTATTGAGTTTCAATCTCGCAATATTTTAAGACTTTGTGCACTCTGTGAAATCCTTGTTATGCCCTTGACTGTATTACTTATTTTCACGTGAGTATATTTCATCTTTTATTTTACATAATCAATAACAACAAAACGTAACTGTTGAATCCACATCTACATATTTTTTTACAGTGGAAGAGCTGGACTTCTTACTCCTATTGTATATTACCAATTCTTACAACTGCGCTTGGCTTCTAGGAGAAACCCCTTCACACGCAACATTTTCATCGAAATCACCAATTCTTTTAGCAGTATTGCTATGAAACCAAGTGTGCCTGAAATCCTACGTAGAATAATCGGAAGTCTTGTCGAACTTATGCGCAAAATAACTCCTGTTCATCAATAAATTGATGATTTGAAAAAATCTATTACAAATTATGCGAATTTTTAAATTTTAAGTAAATACGTCTCGGTGACTGATATGCTTTGTGACTCTCAAAGTCCCAAAGAATTTAAGGATTTTTGTATTTTTGAAGAATAAGTAATGATTCTGAAATGTTACCATTTTTGTTAAAGCAAATGAACTCTGCAAATTTTTTGCCATATGCCTCAATCTATTGCCTTCTACATATTTTTAATTCCGATTTATGTAACAAATTCAGTATACATAATTTATCACATATATGTATTTTCTTAAATTAATTAAAATGTCATGGTGCAAATATCATTTTAACGAATAATATAAATTTTATTAGAGAGAAATAACTTTAAGGGATTTGCTATCGTTTTTTACACATAGCAAAAATTGACATTGTAAGTACACATTTAATGTTTTTAGACAAATTTTAACACTTATTAATAATGGTGTACAAGGTCCAAATTTACAATCACTAGATGAGATTCAATTTTCGTCTTTGAATAATAATTAGATAATTAGAGATTTACCTACATTCCTTTAATTTAATAACTAGTAAAATATTATTCAAAGATGAATTAACAGGTACAAAGGTCATTTTTTAAATTAATAGGAGTTAAAATTGTCCAAACATCAGTACTTGCCTATTTTAATATAATGTAGAGGTTCTAAATGTTCGCATGAAAGATAGTTTTCATTGCAGTTTGATCAAAACATTTATGTACATTTTGTATGTGCTAAAAAAAAACGAAAAAAAGATCAACATCAACGATCTATTCTTTAGTCTTATTTGTTGCACGTATCCTTAGTTGAGACTCAGTTAATTGCTAGGGAAAAATGATAAATGAAATGTTAACACGTGTTTCATAGTTATTTGCATTCTATATTTCATGGTTGCAGCACCGATTATACAGTAATTGTATATTTGTATAAGTATACATAATCGTTTTGTAACAATATATCATGAGTTTGTTTTACACGGGTAGGGAAGCTATGAAAATTCGACTAAAACAATATTAATAGCCTAAGATCTGTGGTTTGTTGTAAATGTTATAATTATGACCGGCGATGTCTAGAAATATGTCACGATCTTCAGATATTGCAATTATGTATTTGACAGTACGATTGTATGCTGTGTGGTCTATGGTTGTTTTTTCAAATAAAATAACAAAATGTTGATAAAAATAATTTTTTTTCTTTTGGGATTAATTTTGTCTTTATTTTATGAAATTTTTAATTTGCATTAATAAAATTAAAATTTAAATGCCTTATTTAGCAATTTCGATGCTCTCGCGTGACCTACTTTTTGGAGCGCAATTATAGTACAATTAAATATGTAAAGTCCTCAAATAAAAAATAAAATATTTAATTTAATTTATAAACATTTTTTTATTATATAGATATATGACATTAGAACAATAAAAAATAGATATTCGATTATTAGTGTCAAATTTGATTTACGTAGTACCAACTACTTGTGCGAGTTTCAGACGCTACGCGGAGCTGCAGTAGAGCATGATTTCCGGCTCCCTTTTCTCCTTTCTGCCGTAAGCTCTCATCATGGCTAATACGACGATCTCGAAGAAGCGGAAGGTTTGTGCAAAAATAGCGAGATTCACAACTAATTTGCAAAAAAATATGTCGAGCGACGGAGGCTGCAAAACATTGTTGTCGATATTTTTGCAAGACGAGGTCGGCTCCTGTGAGAATAATCGTTGGATTCCGCGGATTCGTTGGCGGATGACGTAGAGACAGTTTCATGCCGCCTTACGGCTTTTACTGTTTTTCAAGACTGTTATCTGAGTTTCTGTTGTTTTAAAGCATCTAAGTGTCTGGTTTTTAAGTGCACTGGATTTCATTGTTTATTGCAATTTGTGGGAGTGTCAGTGTAACTGTGTTTTTAAAGTGGAGTCGTTATAACCTTACTTTTCCAAGAACAGCCAGCTGATGTTTTTGTTTGATTTGCAACTTTTAAAATAAATTTGGAATGCTTGTTTTTCTGTTAAAATGATTTGCTAAAAGTTCTTATGTAAACATTTTAAAATTTTGATCAAATACGTTGATGTACAGTGAGAAGAGTTGTGTATTCGAGTTTGTTTTGTTGACTCCATAAAGTATTGAAGTGAAAGAGTTCATTTGACTAAAAGCCGCAATAGCCTCCTGTGGTTCACTTATTTTTTTATAACTCAGGCAAAGATTAATATACCTTTCCTGACGTTAGTGCTTTTTTTCAATAATGTAAAATCATTTTTAAGTGTCAAACTGAATTTCAAGTTCGAGCATATTTAGATTACATATTTCCATCTTAACTGCTTCAATTAATTTATTTATAATAAATTGCATAATTTATTTACAGTTTGTTGGAGACGGAGTCTTCAAGGCTGAGCTCAACGAGTTCCTGACTCGTGAACTTGCCGAAGATGGCTACTCTGGTGTGGAGGTTCGTGTCACCCCACAGAGGACAGAAATCATCCTTATGGCCACTCATACCCAGAGTGTCTTGGGAGAGAAAGGAAGGAGAATCAGGGAGCTGACTTCGGTTGTACAGAAACGTTTCAACTTCAAAGATCACAGCGTGGAGTTGTATGCTGAGAAAGTAGCCACCCGAGGACTTTGTGCCATCGCTCAGGCTGAGTCTCTCAGATACAAATTGATTGGTGGACTCGCTGTCCGCAGGTGCGTGACTATACATTCTATTTTACTTATGATTAGAATTTAAAAAAGAAATACTTATTTATTTAAAAAGAAAGTTGACTCATTTCTAGTAAAATATGTTTTGTAAATAAATTCTGTATACAAATTTAAATGTTCAGCAATATGAAGGAAAAGATATGAAAAGAATTTCGTATTATTTTGTGTTTGCAAAATAAAAGTTCTAAAGCGTTTTAAGCCATCTATTTGAGGTACATTTACTGTACCTATTTAAAATATTTAGCAGAAAACAATAGACATTGTCTCGGAGACAGCACCCCAGTCGATCGACGGTAAATGATACGAAGCACGAGAGCTTTTTGTGACGTCGATGGTTGATGCTAAACGCTATAAAAAGCTCTGGTGCTTTGTGCCGTATATCGTCGACCGTTGACGGTGTTGTTCCCGAGACTGACTATTTAGACTTAGTTGATTTTACTGTATTAAACAATTATATAATTATTTATTTACTTTTTCCAGGGCTTGCTATGGTGTGTTGAGGTTCATCATGGAATCTGGCGCTAAGGGTTGTGAGGTCGTCGTCAGTGGCAAACTACGTGGTCAGAGAGCAAAGTCCATGAAATTCGTTGATGGACTCATGATCCACTCTGGTGAACCCACCAATGACTACGTAAACACAGCTACCCGTCACGTTCTCCTCAGGCAAGGTAATGTGTCACCAAGCATTATTAAATATATTAAAAAGGATTAATACCACATTTGAAATTTTATTAATATTAACTTGTTTCCTTAATTAGGTGTGTTGGGTATCAAGGTCAAGATTATGTTGCCATGGGATCCCAATGGCAAGAACGGCCCCAAGAAGCCTCTTCCTGACAATGTCATTGTTCAGGAACCCAAAGAAGAGACTCTATACTCTGCCCCAGCATCCGAAGCTAAGGTTGTTAAGGACTTACCTGCGCCAGCACCCGTCAATTTGGCATAAACGTTTAATGAACCATTAAATTTTCAATAAAACTTCAAAAAAATCTAAAAAATACTCTTGTATTTCTTTTGCGTATACAATAGTCCTTAGATTCTGTGTATTAAGAGACCAACATAGAATCTGTTTAATTTAAGTAAAAGTCTTCAAAAATATTACTTCAGATTTGACTGATTTTGTGTTAATTTTATGACGCTTATATAATGTTTATTAATCTAAATTAAAGTATTAATAATTAAAAAGAATTTATAAGTTTATAAGTACACATACGAATTAAAAATTGTGTCATCAAGGGGCCCTGCACTTTTTTAACACGTCCCTGCGTTTAGCCGGTTTATCTAATCACGTGTTTGTGTTGTGCGTCTTTTTTTCTACACTGGCTTCCCGTAGCCTGTGTTTTTTCTCCCGCTACCTTAGACATGCAACAGCAGAAGACTACCTACTGTGCGCGCGTATATTATGCGCTAAAAAGTAATTTTATCCAGCGCGGTTCGATGAGTCAGTTGGCGCCGATGTAAGATGCGATCGGATCGTCGTGATGGAGTGGAAGACGATTGTGCTGACGATTTTTCTAATAAGTTTGTGTTTTGTGGCGATTCCCATAAAAGTTCAACCGGACACGAGTCTCGAAGATGCGAAATTGTTCGAGGCATATGTGCAAGATTACAAGAAACCATATAAAAATGATCCCAACGAGTACGAGAGGAGATTCGGGAGATTTCAAGTGAGATATTTTTAATGCCTATAAAGGTTAGCGGATGGAAAATAATTGACGACGGATCGTTTTCTTTTTCGGCTGGCCATCAGCTGATGAGTTGTAAACAAACGTACTATAAATAGAACTTGAATAAGATTTTTTACTAATTGAGTTATTAGAGTGAAAAATAAATTAACTGCAATTGTAATTTAAATCCTTTCTGTTATAGAGAATTTTAATAATTTTTTGCATCAATAAGTTTGTTGCTTACTCAATGTATAGATAATTTTTTATAAGACACAAATACAAGTAAAAGCAATCTAATACAAATACTTATGATAAACATATATTTTTAGCAATCTCTTCGCAAAATTGAAACTTTGAACAGGCTGAGGAGTTCAGCTGATAGTGCTCGCTATGGCTTGACACATTACTCAGATATGACAGAGCAAGAGTTTCTTGCACTGAATCTCCGTCCGGATCTTCCCACTCGCAGTGAGAGACACCATCAGTGCCATTATCATCACACCCATTCCAATAAGCGACAAGAAAGAGCAGCAACAGTATTGCCTGACAAATTTGACTGGAGGACAAAGGGAGTTGTGACTACAGTGAAGAGTCAGGGAAACTGCGGAGCCTGTTGGGCCTTCAGTGCTGTTGAAACAGCAGAGTCGATGTTTGCCATATCCAATAAAACTTTACGAGCATTTAGTGTGCAAGAGGTGATTTTACAAACTTCAAATTCTTGATTGCGATAAACTATTCGCATGAGTCAAAAATGTTTTTTATATATTTGCAGATGATTGATTGTGCGGGAAATAGCAATTTTGGTTGTGAAGGTGGAGATATTTGTAGTCTATTAGAATGGCTAGTTGTTTCAAAAACCAAAATCTTGCCAGAATTAAACTACCCTTTGACCAGGACCACTGACGCTTGCAAATTACAAAAGTAAATCATAAGAAATTGAAACATCTTTCTGATTTTTACAAAAATCTTGTATTGTTACTAATGCAATATCTGATATTTCCTTGCCAGGACAGCTACCAAGATACAAGAGGGCATTCGTATATCAGACTTCACTTGTGATAAGTAAGTTGAGCAAAAGATAAATTGCAGTAATTCTATCTATTTAGACTTTTGAAATTCCATTGATGAAATTATCTTCTTACAATATGGTGTGGAAGGCATATAAATGCTGATATCTGCTGCACATGGTTTGTTATATAATGTCTACTTGGTTGTTATTTAACGTTGGTATAGCTGCTGGCCTTGAAAGTGGAGGACATTTCACTTTTATCCTAGAATCAATTTAATGATTTCTAACTACTTTTTGTAGAATACTTTTACTTACATATTTGTTGAGAGTATTTATCTAAAAAATACATTTTATTTTTGTATTCATAACAAAGTAATCAATTGAAATAATTTTAGAATCTATTAAGAGTACAAGATTATTGCATAAATGTTATAAAATAATGGTGATTGCTTTATTAAATACTATTATTAATTGAACTTTGTGATTATTTATTCTTAATAAAAGACGAACATAACAAACTTACAAATTAACAAAATAAAATTGAATGTGCAATGTTGATAAAGAAGAACACATAGTGGTATTTTGCTATTCTCGTTAAAATACATATGTATATTTTTATAAATATAAAACATGCAAACAAGTAATCGCTATTGTTTTTAGTTATGTTAGTGCCGAAGATAGGCTGCTAAAAGTACTTGCAACAAAAGGACCAGTCGCAGCAGCAGTGAACGCACTTTCGTGGCAGAATTATCTCGGAGGCGTGATTCAATTCCATTGCGACGGATCGTTTAAGAGTTTAAATCATGCCGTACAAATTGTAGGATACGACAAGACGGCCGCTAATCCATACTACATTGTTAGAAATTCGTGGGGACCGTCTTTTGGAGACAAAGGCTACTTATATATAGCGATTGGCAGTAATCTTTGTGGTGTGTATTTACGTTATGGTATTTTATAAAAATTAAATACAGTTTTAATAAACAATTTTATTTTTCCATTTGCAGGTATAGCAAATCAAGTATCTTCGGTCGACGTAGTTTATTGATGGGACCAGAAATCCCAGTTTGTTAACAATGCAAACTATAATATTGAACAAAGAAATTCTAAATTGTGATAGCTATTATATTTAAACTTATTGTTACTAGAGTTTTACGAGTTAGTCTATACAGTAATATGATTGTTTTAATTGAGAAAAGAAAATGTTATTTCTATCGAACAAAAATTTATTTGACTCGAGTTTTTATATTTAATTTATTAAATTTTGTTAACTAGTTCTCAAGTCAAGTAATTTTCGTAAAAAGAAACGAACGAACAAATCAAAAGTACTCTCACTGGAGTATAAAGAAATAGTATTTTCACGCTTTTATAAACGAAACGAAGTTTCGCAATAACTTGTTATACACTGTGTAATTAAAGTAATAACTTTTTCATGTCATGTATATATTTTTACAAACGTAGGCAGAAAAGTGGTCTACAATAAAACATAAAAAATATAAAATCAAGCGTGTGACAATTATATGTATCATTCACTCCCGTTAATCGCTAGAATCATTTTTCCCATTATGGTGACTTTTGCCGTTTTTGCATGCGCCACCGTTTTGGCAATTGTCTTTGTAATTTTTCTTTTCTGCTGAAGAGGAAGAGGTAGTGGAGTTTGTCAGTGAATCTTCCGTTGACACGTCTTCTTCATCCTCGAGTCCCCAGTAGCCCCAAGCCATCGACAACTTTGTCTTCATGCCTTTGGTGAGTGGAGGAATTAATTGACGAGGTATCAAGAAAGTCGATAGATTGAATAGGTCCACGAAGACTTTGTAGCGATCGCTGAACGAAAAATATTATAATTTTATTTTTCAATTTTGTTATTTTAATAACGTTTTTTAATTTTGTCACATACCTCAAAGTAGTTTTCAGGTATTGGTAACCAGAAGAGCCGCCAGTACCCAGCTGTTGAGAACCAATCATTCTCTGGACCATCAGAACGTGATTATCTGCATAAAAGTACAGAACGATGAACAAGGAAATTTTAGCTTATCAAAAAATAGAATCACAATCGTATCCTTACACCTCCATTTGGTGATAAGCGAGTCGATGTCCATAAGCGCAGTGAGTATCTGATGTGGCTGGCTGAATCGCGGCTCATCGCGATACAGAGTTATCATTACGGCTCCTTGAAAGGCCGCATGTGAAAATCGTCGCTCGCCCCTTGAGACCAGTGCACTGTGCATACTCTCCGTGAAAATCGAGTCGAAGACGGCCTCGCGAGCTGCTATGTTGCTTAGGAGGTGCTTGCGGAACTCTTCTTTTGGCTGGGCCTATATCGATTTCGATCAAAACTATTGGTTAGAACAGTTATTTTTATTTTGGATTACTAAGACAAACATCTTATACAAACTCTAATTTTTTTTCTTCTATTTTTCAGTTTATCATCGCAGCTATATTATATACTATACACATACCTCAGCCTGATCGCGTTGCTCCTCGAGCATCTTCGTAACGGCCCGTTTGTACTTTCCCCAGAAATTGAAATCGTCCTTTTCCAAACCTGGCGTCCTCGCCAACCATTTCTGGACCAGATGACTGAGACTGGGCTCCTCTTCGCTGCGTTTGATTGCCTCGACGGCCTGAGGGTCGCGACCGAAGACGCGTGTGTAGCTCTGGCTGTACTTGACTCGATGTTCCTGTTTTACGCCTAGTTTGTTCTCCAGGAGTCGGAACTGCAGGGACTGGAAGCCCGAGGCTGGGCAGAGGTAGTCGCGGAATGCCATGAAGTCAAGGGGCGTCATCGTTTCCAATATCGAGACTTGGTCCACCAGGAGCTGAATGAATAATTAAGGTAACACGATGAGTTTTTAATAGTTTCTAATCAACTGCTAAATTCTTTGAAAATATTTTTTCTTTTAACAATAATGTTTGGTCTAGTGAAAAAAATTAATTAAAAAAAAACAATATACATAATTAGGTCAAATTAATATTTGCCAGCAAAGAAATTTACGTAACCGCACCGATTTCTCCTATTCTATGCATATTACTTCATTACATCATGAAATTATTAATTTATTTTCGACTCGAGGTCTTTTATTCCCTAGTGAAATTTCCAAGTGCCAGCTTGCGGTGACGTGCACTATATCGATTATACCTGTCAAGCGGTGCATTTGTATTTCTATGGTTGCGCTCTCTCTTACCGAGTCCCGAGCACCTACTCCGAATGCAATCCTCATTACATCGTATTGTTTTCATCTACTCGGTATCTAGGCTAGACCGACCCTATTCTCTATAAGCCAACCCACATTATAATAATAATTCTCTTGATGATAAAAATTCTGAGAAGAATAGATAGTTTTTTTTTTAAATTAAATTTTTACGAATTAAGATAAATAATCGAGCTTAATTGCGGAGCGAGAAGAAACTCCGTCAGCGATAAATAATATTCATGCTTTACTATAGGTATTTCATAAGTCTCGCCTTATCGAAGTGCTTGCACGTGATGTACAAAATCGTGATTCTGCAAATTATGAAAGAGTTTTTCGTCTCAACTTCTAAACGTATCGTGTGCGTTCAAATAACAAAATAGTATATAATATACATATCACGTGTATAAAATATCTAAGGCTGTGTATATGCATGTATATGTACATAGAACGAAGCCTTATGCAGTAGGCACGCATATTATTCAAATCAATCGGGGCGCAGGTGTTGACAGGTGCGATCTTCGGGTAAAACTCGCACAGAGGAAAGCGATCGAGACCGCAGAGTTACAGTTGATTAAATGACACGGGCCAGATCGAATATTATATATTACAAACCGGACTCCATATAACGATTAGCCTCGTATATATAGAACTGCGCGTAATATTATAATACCGATTTCAGCCTTCGATCGTTATACCATATATGTAGTCTCATCCGATACTCCACGTGCGCATCTTTTCCAGACGAAAAAATTCAATTCCTTGAAACGTATAACTTTGTACTATTTCCAGCTATTTATACGCAGCGGATTACGTAAATCGCGCAAGGACTACTATACAGGCCTCTACATCTAATTCGAGCTGCCGGTATCGCATGTCCTGAGCGATCGGCAGCAGTATCGGTTTACTTCTATATGCACTGTTTATTCCCACAATCTCCGTGGGCCGATCTCCGGTGCCGGTTCCTCTAGTCGCGCTCTCTCGAGCATGTATACTTGTATGTATATACTTGGTTGCGATATATAATATATAGGTATATCTATATTTGAGTTCTTAGGAATAGTATATATACTGTATGTACGTGAGCCTTGACTGACTTTTTTTTGCTGTAGGGGACAATGTGTTACGGTGCCGAGGGTTTGGTATGTGCGTTTGTTTTATAGGGGGTGGTTCCAAGTGTTTCAAGCTTTTGGAGTGGATCGAGTGACCGATTGACGTAGGTTTGTGCGTGAGATGTTTACCAGAGCGACATGTAAGGGGAGAGTGGGATATTCCAATAGAAGACAAACATAAATTTTTGCGGAATTTTACTGAGATTTTGTCAAAAGATATTCAAAGTATGCAGTTTACCCCTGATTTCATCGTTGACTTTTTATCAGTAATAATAATTTATGACAATATTCTAATGAACTCTACTCTATACCATAGAGAAGGCTTTTACAATTCTATAATACCGAGATAAGATAAAACTTTGAAAAATTTCCTATCGGTCCAACCGTAGAATACGATTACGAAGATGCGTCACACATCCCTTATTTCCAACACCATAATAGCCGCAAAAGATAAAGAAAATAGCTCGAAAGTTTCCATAATAACTGCACTGCATGCGCACGCAACAGCAGTGGATTAACCGCGCGAAGAAGTAAAACAAAGCTACCTATATATATATAAGATGAAGAAAAAGCGCGTGGCCGAGGAGAGTGTGACTGTATAATATAACACAGCGGCAGAGTATATGGATACTCGGTCTCGGAAATTCAATTAGTAACCCCTAGCTAAAGTGTAATTGGCTTGTCGCCAAGGGTTGTTCACCCGCTATATGTCGGCGATTTTGCACTGATAGCTATATATAGTATCGCGTTTCAGGCAGAGTCGTTATTATCTAAAGTGCAGTAGTTATAGGATTTTACCGTAAAATCTATATGTGTATATTTATTGTTTTGTTACAGGATTGTACTTAAGTTGAACTAACTTTGAGAATGAGAACGATACGATGCAGTCGTTTGAGGATCTCGAGGGTTCTGGATTCGTCGATTGCCTCGGAGCTGTGCGAGTTTTTGTTGTTGTGGATCGTATTCTTCTCGTGGATTTTCTCGTCGTTGCTGAACAACGCCCGCACCGAGTCCAGCTCGTAAATGATTTGTTTGAACCATAGCTCGTAAGCTGAGGCAGAGAAAAAAAATTTGTTAAAATATTGTATTTTTTTGCTTAAAAATTGTGTGATAATTATATACCTTGATGTGTGACGATGAAGAGATGCTCATCGTGAACCTCCTTGTCGTACTCGCCGCTGAGTAATCTTTGAGCGGAGAGGATTTTGTCGAGGCGCAGGTACTCGCCGTAAAGCATACCCGGACCTTCCGTCAGGCATGTACCAACTTGACTTGCGTCGTCTCTGTTTTGATTAAAAAAAATTTTTTAAACGATACGAAGCAGATTAATTTTTTTCAAACTAAAGAAACTTTGCTGTGATATACGTATAGTGGGTATAAGAGAGCTTGATAACGGCACATATTGAGATAAAAGAGTATGGCTTACAAAGTTGTGGAAAATAAATGTATAATTTTAGCTTCAATGTTATCTACTAGCTTGATCAACTGTAATGCACTTTTCGATAATGTTGTCGTTTAATATCCGAAACCGCCGGTCACGACAATATTTTCAATTTCGACATGCATTAGCTGGTAAAAGTAATCGAGTTTTTAAGAATAATAGCCTACACGACAATCTCGTGGAAAGAACGAGTATAAAAAAACATCTTCCGGGTCATCTGAAAACATGTGATATGATGAAAGTTAATTGCGCAAATTAACCGCCAACTCCTGCATAGATAAAGGTCATGTACGCGAAAATATAATAACAGTTTTATCTGAGAGGCTCGCGCGTTTGCTCTTGACATTACTTTGCATCGGACGCAGTTTATCAAAATAATACATTGAAACGATTGTAAAATTTTTCTTTTGTTCTGTACTTGCCGACTGATAATTTTGTCATATTGCGATCGATCGGTCTGTTATATCAATAGGCAATGTTGGCAAAATTCGATAACATCACGAAATACAAAATGTTGATAAGCTCAGTGACGGCTATTATTAAAAAAATTTTTAAATATATCTGTGCATGACAAGTAAAAGTTTAATTATGAATGAGGAAGAATACTATATTAATTATCTGCTTTTCAGTTTAACATTGCGGACGTTAAACCAAAATAACCGACATTAAGAAAAAAAAATAGATTTGTAAGAGTAGTTTTATAAAAACGATGTACAATCTGTCGTTTTACTACATCTGGAAACTCGTTCAGTTTACTACTAAAATATGCAATAACAAATAAAAAAAAAACTTACGTTCCATTTCCTACTGGACAAGCCATATTATACAAGACGTATTTGTGCGAAAACTACCCTTTCTTTCTCTCTGGAACTTTCAAGAAAATCGCCTATATCTTCACTACCGAAAAAAAAGAAGTCTTCCTCACTGCAGCTGGTTTTTCACTTCCACCAATTACCCGTCATCGATATTATCAATTAAAAGCAATCTGTAAACTACTGCGCTTGGAAAAACCAAAAAGTCTAGTCTATTCGCTTAGTTACTTTGTCGAGCTCGTTGCACAACGTGTGTCTGCAGCGGCTCGGTTTTCAAAGCGAGAGAAAATCACGAATCGACCGCGAGGCGGTCGTCGGGTGACTGAAGTTTAAAATCGAACGCGCTGCTCTTTTAATGTGTACGTCGAGACTCGTATCGTCGCATGTGTGTCTCGCCGATGGAGAAACTGATGCCTCTTCGAAAACCACGATGAATTGCACTATTCTTGGATCATCGGATGGAGTGCGTGTGTTTCAAGAATTATCACTTTTCATCATGCCTTTATGTAAAAAAAAAAATTATCCGCTCGCGCTGATCGCTGATGTAAAAAAGATTGTTTGTCTTGAAAGTGTATATCGATTTTGTAAGCTTCGAGATGGTCGCTTCTTCGAAGCTAATAATATTATTGCGATCGTTTCTGATAAAACACGACAAATCATTTTAAGATTTACTCATCAGTTTGTTATAGTAATGAAATTGCACAGACTATATCGAAATAGTTCTTAATGAATTCTGAATTTTTTTCTGACACTAAGTTCAGTAAGCTTTATATTATTATAATGACAAAAATATTGTTTTCTCATAAAAGCTGTTTTTTTTTTAAATTACTTATATTGTATAGTTGATTTTAATTTCGTATGTGATCGCGATGTCATTTTTAAAAAACTCTTTGCTTTCACTTTTATCAGACTTGCGAAACGAAGATATTAATATTAAGATATTAATATATTAAGATATTAAGATATTAATAGCTTAAGCTAAAAATACTTCTTATTGAAAGAACTTAAAATTTTGATAACTTTCTTTGTGAATACAAAGAAGCTTTATAGTTTCCTAGTTTCTATACTCTAAACGATGATTAGAAATAAATATTGTCATAATAATTGAAATATGTTGCATTCAACTTGTTTACAATCACGTGCACCGAATAAAACATTGCATTCGTAATAGTTCTCTGTCTGTTTTTTTTTCCTCAAAATTTGCAATACGCAATTATTCACTACGATTTAGAACAAAGATGAATTTTCACATTAATTATTTTGATCAATAATTAATAATAAATATAATAAGTACATACATCTTTATATTATTATCTTCATATAAAGATTGTATTTTGTATAGAAAGGAAATACGAAAATATACATAATATTGAGAATAAAATTCCATAATAATGAGTACAAAACAAAGTAATCAATTGTTTGCCGCATACAATTAATAAAATTCAAAATTTGCGCATGCGCATTCGCGAATTTCGAAACTCGGAAACAAGAACTCAATAACTGTATACATATAGGTAAGATTATCACTCATTTCTCGAGAACAATAAAAGGGTAGCTGCTGGTAGCTGCATACGGAACTATATAAATCAGCAATAAACAGAGACCCGAGCCGAGCACTAATGAGGGTCTCGGAAAACCGAAGCGCTGTCCGTATAACGATGCAGCGCAGGCCAGGTCAAATTCATCAGTTGTACATACCTATAGTATCTAAACACTTGAATAAACGCAGAGACGCAGAATGGAAAAATCCTCTTTACAGTTTAGCTTAACCTAACGCTATTTTTCCCAAGTAAAATCCTAGTATTTCTCTCTCTTTCGAGCATAGATTTAAGTACTCAGTATACAAATCGCGCGCGCAGCAAAACAAATCTCACTTAGTATACAGCTGTGCCCACTAGCTGGGGTTACAATCGCGTCGCATGCGAGCATAAACCGTCCGTGTGCAATTCTAGTGTTTGTGCGAGCTCGATGCTCACGCGCTGGCTTTAACATACACCCTTGTGTATCGTGTATATCTGTGTGGCCGATATTGTCGTGTGTTGCGTGGGGTAATCCCAATAACGCACTCCAGAGTTTACCAAAATCATGGGGTAAGTCAGCACTTATTAACTTTTCAAGCAATATTAACAGGCATCGGAAGTCAATAATCACAGGTGCTTTGTAACCTTCACTGGTGTGCGCGTTCTCCCGCCTTTCTGTCGTTCCAACTTATGTAGCGGATGTGTGCCCTCGTCGTCACTAGTGCTATGAGATGCGGGTGAGGCATCATCAGCCGTCTGTGCCGAGGAAGAGAAACGTTCTTTTTCATGTCTGAAATCGTTTCTCGTTGTGGAAAAAAAACTGTTCCATATCTATCGTGCGGTATCTGTGGCTCCGATAATTTGTTTGTTTACTGTGGCGATCTTCACTCGACTGCAGCTGATGATGTAGCTACATCACTGAAAGAAATTTGCAATTGCAAGACTTCGTTCTATCTTCGTCCAGTTCTTATAGAGTGAAAAATTACGTCGTTCAAGCTCGTTTGTCCACTAGTGCGTTGTTAAGTTGGACCAAGTTTACATTATAAAGATATTTGACTCTGAATTGTGAGATTTTCTAATACGGTTAGCCAATCGTCCCAGTTTGGCAATACAGATCTTAATTCTACATTTCGTCCCCTCCAGTGAAAGAGTTATCTTATGCCTGTGCGAAATGAGTGAACTAAAGAGGTACGTTTTTTGCAGGAGCTCCGACCTGGAGTGCGACAATAAGAAGGATCCGGGTGAGATCTCGGACTCCGATGTGCCCATGGAGCAGCGGAGCAGTAGCAAAAAGAAGAAGAGGAAACACAAGCATCACAAGCACAAGAAGGACAAACTTGCGGATAAGATGGATGGCAAGTCTGATAAGGATAGGTATGCTTTATTCTGCTTATATTGTTTTTGGTTATTCTTTGAGTATGCTATATTGAATATGTATGTTGCAGGAAGAAGCATAAGAAGCACAAAAAGTCCAAGAAGAGTAAGAGCGAGGAGAATGGTAATGGAGCTGTTATCGACAAGATTGTCTCTCAGCTTGTCAGTGAAAAGGAGATTAATGGCAAAATGAACAATTCTGTGCTGGAGATTGGAGAGACTGAAGAGAGTGAGGAGGAGAGAATGGTCGATTTAGATTCTGACGAAGTGGACTGTACAATTATAGAAGATGATATCGATTTAGAGGAGTTAATGAAACAGAAGGTATGTATTGAGTTACTGTACTTTTTCATTTTTCAGTTATTTGATCTTCAAGAGTTTATTTAATAATGTAACATATGTTTTTAAGGAACGTCTTCAAGCATGTTTAGTGCAATATCTATCTGATGATTCTGAAAAAGATGAAAGAAATGGAGGCAAAATCAAACAAGGATTGCCAGACGTTATTCTTGTGGAAGACAGTGGAGATGAGGAACAGACTACGAAGAAACGACGCATAAGCACTTCAGAAAGTAGAGATCACAGAAAAGTGCTTAAATGTGAGAGGCGTGTTGTTGTGGACATGAGTAGAGGTGAGAGGAGGAGTCGGGATGAGTCAGATAGAAGAAGGGATTCAGAAAGAAAACGTGATGAAAAACCAAGGAGTAGAGATGAACTCAAGAGAGATGATCGGTTATCTAGTCGAAGTGATCGAAAAGTGTATGAAAAAGCTAAAGAGGACATAAGAAAAGAGGAAGGTCTTAGAAAAAAATTGGAAGAAGATCGGCGTAAAGAAGCTTTAAAAAAGGAGGAATTACGAAGAAGAGAACACGAGAAAAGGTATGTTGTCATTATTATTATATTAATTAGATTTTGAAAATTTGCATTCATTCAACTATTGGTAAACGGATCATGTAGTTTTCTTCTTGCTATATAATTTAAGATTGTATCATTAAATTTCATTTACCTATGCAAGGTATTCATACTAAATTATTGTATGTATATAGTCACTGGTTGAAATAAATAACATAAGTAAATTTTATTTAATATATAGTAAAGAGGATGAAAGGAAACGTGAGGCAGAAAGAAGCAGCGCAAGTGCTGTGCGATCAAGTCATGACTCAAAGTCAAAGGACTTGCGACCGTCAAGGCGTGATAGTAGTCGAGACCGGCATCTCAACCATGATCCTCGAAGTCGCGATCGCAGAGATAGCAGGGACCGACATCGAGAGAGAAGCCGAGACCGTCTAGATGCGCGTAGAAATCACGACAGAAGAGACAGATCAAGAAGCGGAAGAAGGTCTAGAAGTTTAGGAAGGAGCAGGTTAGTTAATGTTGTAACAAATATTATCAATATCTTATTTGATTTTCAATTTTTTATACATCAATGAAAATTATTTGGAGTTTAGAAGGTCGAGATCTCGCAACCGAAGGGATCGTGATAGGCATGGCCGGGAACCTGATCGGGAGCGAAAAACTGGAGATAAGTTTAAGGACTCGTTGTCCGAAGGACTAAAGGTAGACAACTTGGAGAGCTCTAGTGAAAGCGAGATTGATATAGACATTAAAGAGGATGAGGACGAAGAAGCTATCATCGAACGTCGCCGAAAACAACGAGAGGAGCTGCTGAAGGTAAATGTTAATTTTTCTTGATTGTATTTTTGTAACTGATAAAGTTTTTTCTGCTTATAGAGACTAGGAGCACCAAATGAAGACTCAAACTTCTCGTCAGATGTAAATGTCACAAGATCGCCACCGTCAGAGAGGCAGGAGTACTTGTCTAACAAGTCTCACAAGAACAGTAATAACAACAACGAGTCGCATTCGGAGAGTCATACGCCACCTCTGCCTGAAAGAAGAAGAAGGTCTAAGGGTGACGAAAAAAGTGGTACCGACAAACAGGACGACAAAAATAATGACAAAAAAGAGGACAAAGTAAATTCAAAAAAATCCAACGAGTGGGACATGTTTGCAGAAGTCGATAATGTTGGCGATTTCAACGTAAGTTTTCAAAGATTTATGTGAAAAATTCTACAATATTTAATAATTTATTGATACAAAATGTGAAAATTATTATTTGCAGAGTCCCACAGTAGATGGGGTCAAGCGTCAAGGCGGGCCTGACAACAATCCTAGTTTAACCGATAACTGGGATGATGCAGAAGGCTATTACAGGTGAGAACATTCTTCAATAGTCGATAATTAAAACAAGAGGCAAATTATTATATGTTATTAAAATTTTATTTTCGATTGCAGAGTCCGAGTTGGTGAAACTCTAGATTCAAGATACCTTGTTTATGGCTATACAGGACAAGGCGTTTTTAGTAACGTTGTTAGAGCTAGAGATACCGTTCGGGGTAACTTAGATGTAGCTGTTAAAATTATTAGGAATAATGAAATAATGTAAGTTTTTTTAATTACATTCGATAATTAAATTATTTTCATACTAGTAACTAAATCTAAATTAAATGTTGTATTACAGGCACAGAACAGGCCTTAAGGAATTAGAAATTCTGAGGAAACTAAATGACGCGGATGCCGAGGATCGTTTTCATTGTTTACGATTATACAGGCATTTCTTTCACAAAAATCACTTGTGTATGGTTTTCGAGTCATTATCAATGAATTTGAGAGAAGTAAGTATGTTAAAGTAAATTAATATATCTCACATAAATGCTAAAAACAATTATTAATTTTAAATTTTATTTTAAAGGTGTTAAAGAAGTATGGAAAAGATGTTGGCTTGCATGTAAAAGCTGTTAGGTCATACACACAACAGCTTTTCTTAGCTCTCAAGCTACTTAAGAGAGCAAACATCTTGCATGCAGATATCAAACCTGACAACATTCTAGTCAGTGAAACTAAACTAGTACTGAAATTGTGTGATTTTGGCTCTGCATCTTTCGCTCATGAAAACGAGATTACGCCCTATCTCGTCTCCAGATTTTATCGAGCACCTGAAATAAGTAAGTATTGAATTTGATAATCTGTTCAAACGTCTTATATCGCAATGTTTGTTAGAGAATTATACATGACTGATGGCTTGACAACATATTCACGAGTAAATTTGAATTCTTAATTGGAAGTTTTGATGATGAATTAAGAACCTGTACTAATCCTCTTTATTTTTTAGTTCTTGGTATACCTTATGATTTTGGAATCGACATGTGGTCCGTTGGCTGCACTATTTATGAACTTTACACTGGTAAAATCATGTTTTCGGGAAAAACTAATAACCAAATGTTAAAGTTTTTCATGGATATGAAGGGCAAAATGCCCAATAAACTTATTAGGAAGGGCCAATTCAAAGATCGACATTTTGATACCAACTGCAATTTCCTGTACCATGAAGTTGACAGAGTTACTGAAAGGGTAAGCTTTTTCAATTTACTTAAGTCGTTTCATAACAATTAGCAATGATTTGTTACAATGTTTAAAAATTTGCTTTTTATCAATTTCGTAACCCCTAATATTCATGAACTTCGTTATCTAGGAAAAAGTGGTCCAAATGTCAACACTCCCTGCAACTCGTGACCTTGGGACCGAATTAGGAGGCCATGGTTTGCCTCCGGAACAGGCTCGCAAAGTTGCCCAGCTCAAGGACCTGCTCGAGCGCACGCTCATGCTGGACGCCGGAAAGAGGATAACGGTCAATCACGCGCTGGCCCATCCGTTTATACAAGAAAAGATCTAGGTAACCCATCGCGTGGCCAAAATCTGAGAACGTCCTCGTCTGATCTCGTCAACTCAGAGGCAGACAGAGTTTATGAGAGAAAGAGACAGGAAAAGAAATGCATCATTGAGTTTGTACATTTTAATCGGCGTTGACACTTTCACGTTAAATACGAAATCTGCTTTCGTTTTTCTTTAATAAAGGAGGGGCTTTGACAACATATACTGCCACTTTTGACAGCTGATTTAAGGGGACACATACGTGTCACGAAAGTGCGAGGGCGATATTTATTATTATTATTTTTTTTAGTGGTGCTTAACTGTAAGTCGCACCATTTTCTATTTGTACATATAGTTGCAGTAACATTTAGAGTATGTTATGATTCATAATTACTGTAAAATTATTGTTAAAGTTCTATGAGTAATTTACTTTTATCTTATGACATCAGGATAGTTATAATTTAGATTCATTTCAAGAATTTAGATTAATAGTCCGAATTGTACTCTACTCTGATAAAAATGCATTTCAGTCTTTTATTTTTTATTTGTGTGGATCGTGCTTATATCTATATTGTTACCAAATACCAATTTATGCAATGCTTAATTACTCGTGTGTCACATTAAATGACTGTCAATAAAGTTAGTTCTTCTGTTTAGTTATTTATTATTATAATATTTATCTTACATACACTTGCATGTTACGTTACAACTTCTTCACCAATCAGATATCGCCCTCGTAACTTCAAAACTGTCTCAGTAAGATTTAACAGTGGTGAACCATTATTTTTTTCCTCTATATTGTTGAAGAATGTCTTTTAAGGCCATATTCCTAAACTTTATAAAATGTTTCTTATAAAATTGTACAATATATTTACGAATCAAACGACGTATAGAAACGTTATTTATAGACGTAGATTCCTACAGACGTGGTCATAAAAACAACGTTAAAGTAACAACGCGCTCGAGGCATCTTGTAAGATATTTTTAAAAAAAATAATTTTTGTGTTGCTAGAATTCGCGAATCACTAAAGACATGAAATAAATGGAGGGCAAGTTTTTTACGTTTGCAAAATATAAATTTGAGCGATACGAATTTTTGATGTACTAAATGAATGAGATTGTATAGCGATTAGGAGTGCAAAATGATTGATAGAATAAAAAGTCATATGCTTAATATTATTAAATAGAAAAAAATGGGAAATACAATGGACATATTAAGTGGAGAATAATCGTTCTGTTACTATATGTTAATTTTAAGAAATAAAAAAGTGTTTGGTTTGAATACGTCGGCCTCAAAAGTTTATCTATGACACTGTATACTTCTCGACTTTTGACGCCGATGACACGGGGCAGAATTTTTTCATCTTTTTCACAAACGCCTTTTTGACTTGCGCGTATTTTTTCAATATTTTTTTCTTGTGGTAATTTTTTCAATATCGTCACTTTTTGTGTTGAATTTTAAGAACTCATACATACGCAAACGAATGTCACTAGAAGAGATTGTCTCTATTAATTTATTCTTATGTAATAAAGTTAAAGATTATTGACGCACAATGATTGACTGTTTTCTTAAAAATTTATAGCAATCTTTCTAAGATGAATTGAGACATTTTTTAATTTTTCAAATATATTGTTTTGGATTCATTATTTATAATCAGTTATGATTGGATTGTACGAAGCTGCTTATGTTTCAGATCGGTCTTCACGAATTGAATCATTGGTTAAACGCAACTGGACCTATGCATGGGCCTTTAGCTGCTCCCGTTGCAAGGTATTCATGGGGACTGCCTTTTGGGAGATATTTATTACTCGTAATTACTTAATAATTGGCAAATTTTCATATTTGACAACTAATTTATTATTCAAACATCTTGTTGAGATTCATTATTTAACGAATACATATCTATTCTTTTGTCGTTTTAACAAAATTATAAAAAAAAAACATTTAAAATTCTAATTATCTTCGTTATTTTCTTGCATGATAAATTTCGTGAAAGCCCATGAATTTCCTTTTCAAAACTTACCATTTATCACTTGAAATAGCAGTAAAGTAAATAAACACTCAAATGTCTATTAAATAATAAAAGAGAAAACTCAAAACTGGAATTAGCTGAATAACTTTCTAATTAGCAATTTGGTAATGTTTCACTTGTAGCCCTCCCTGAGCGGAGGGGGAACAATGGAAGAAAGAGAGAGATTCAGATGAGACGGATTGAGAGTAATAATCTGCATTGGACACTACTTGCCTGATAAAGACAACTGCTCCTCACGGTTAATATTTTGCTCTTATCTTCGAGTACCAGAAAGTATTAGTAAGTATGTGATGGAGAGCAGGTAAGGTGTCACTAATTAGAGCAATGAATCGTAGGCTTTAATGATTTTTACTTTTACTTAAGGAATCTATTTGTGAGATTTCAGATACTTTGAACAAACAATGGGACGAGTCTTTTAATCAGAGTAATGCAATAACATTGTAATGAATAGAATTTTGATGAAATAGAAATCAAATGGAGTGCGTTTTTAATTAGAAGACGTATGTATATTGCGAAGTTGTGACGTTTTTCTACAGTTATAGATGAAAGGTAATAAAAACTACTTATTATTATACAAATAAGGTTGTTTACGTCTTCTTTTACCCAAGTCATATTCCAATCCTTTTAGTACAAATGTACTTCCGACAATAAGAAGTATAGACATAGTAATAGATATTCAAAAGATTTTTTTTTCAAATTCAATTTATTTACTTACATTAAATTTTCAGACAGAAAAATAAATTCATTTCACTTAAATAGTATCGACATTCAAGTTTTGTTTTTGTTCATGCTGAGAGCAAGATAGGCTCGATATATGTTTCTCTTTCGCTTCCGAGACGAACACTCATCAATTTTTCACAACAAAATCTCGTCCAGCTCTGCGGACGATACATTCTTATGGAATGCTTAAAGTTTTCCTCTTAAGATATTGTACTCATCTTTGCACCTATGTAAATTCGAATCTAATCCCTCTCGGGATAATACTGTACGAGGATTCCCGACACTGTTTGAGCGAGTTCGGGTGAGGAAGCGCAGAGCGCCCTTCGGCTTAGAGGATCGAAGTCACCACCTAGAAATTAATTTTGTTTTGTTATTAATTTAATGTTTTTAAGTCAATTTAAAAAGATATTCATTATTAGAACATTTATCAGAGGAATTAAAATATTATAGAAAATATTTCATGAATTTACCTGCTGGATCGATGCAGACACCACCAGCTTCTCTGACAATAAGATCACCGGCAGCGATGTCCCACACGTGAATACCGAACTCGTACATGACGTCTGCTGCGCCCATTGCCACCATGCACATGTTCAGCGCACATGAGCCTAGTGCACGCGTTCTATTAACAAAAAGTGAAATTGAACATAGGAAATTATACTGAGTTACTATGATGAGATATTTTTTTGTTTGAGATTAAGTTTTTATCGTTTAAAAAAATTTACCCGTGCACGAGAGGTGTCATCTTTTTGAGATTTTCCATGACGATTTTCATTTTCTCCGGATCTCTACTTGTGCCAAGCTCCATCATTACCAGTGCTTTGTTTAGATCTGTAATTATCCATAAACGCATATAAATAGTTTGAATGTCTAATTTTATTACTACATCTAAATGAATCAATTAACGACAAATTATAACTAATATACCCGTCTCTCCGGAAACGCGAATCGGTGCTCCATTAAGAAACGCTCCTTGACCTCTTCGCGCCGAGAAGAACTGCTCGATCACAGGGTTGTACACGATGCCGATTTCCGCGACTTTGTTGATGTAAAGTCCTATGGAGATGCAGGTGTGGGGCATCGAGTGCACGAAATTCATGGTACCATCCACGGGGTCGATGATCCACGTCGGCGCGTCTGTCAGCTCGACTTTGTGACCTTGTGCCGTGGTCTCCTCTCCGATAAATCTTGAAATAGTGACATTTTATTGCTTAATACAATGGCATTTTTCGAGGTAGTTTATAGTTTTTAAAGAGCAGATTAAAGTAGAAGAGCGTCAACGAATTAAAAGAACACCGTTTATACGTCGAATTGGAATTTTCCATAAGACTATCTCGCTGGCGAACTTGTACACAAGCTTTCATTTGACTTATTAAACTAATTTAGGGGTAATGACTTCCAGTTAAATAATCGGCTCTGTGTTTCTTTGCGTTCGCGTAGTCGGTTGAATTTTGATGATACTACTTCTCAATCAGTGGCTTTGTGCTCTGAACTGTACAATCAAGAGGATTCATGACAAAATGCTTTTCTGGAATATCGTTTAGCTTACGTTGATTATGTTATGCGCTACTTATTCGTCGAATAATTTAGACCTATATTTTGTTTCCAAGGTTACTTTTGAAATTTAAATGCAGTCGTACTTGTGATCCGGAAATTTGGCGGAAATTCCATCCATGAGCAGTTTTTCCACCATCTGGTCTGTTTCTGTGACGAGGTCAACATCGCAAGATTTTACTTGAATGTTTTTTTGCCTCGAAATATTTTCTCTGATGAGCTGAAAATTACGGAAAAAGGCATGTTTTTCATTTTTCGTTACTCCAATCAATCATTAAATTGTTATAGTATTGCAAAATTGTATAAATTAAAAAGTATAGCTGTTATACGAGATTCAATTAGCAGGCCATCATAATTATTTTACTTCAACACGATGAAAGCATCCGCAATTAATTTAAATTAAAACCCAACTCTTAATAAAGTAATTAAATTTTGCAGGAATATTCAAACCCAAAATCAATAAAAACTCAGTCGATATACAACTCATTTTCTCAAGGACTCTCTCCTTCATTCTCTGCAGTCATCCGATCAACCGTCAAATCAAAAAAATTCCAATCTGAACCACACAGACCCATCAGAACTTCAAAACGCAGCTAATATAGACATACTATACATACATGCTAGACGCACACATACAAGCGCCCAAAGAGACTGCACACATATATACAGAGGCTGCAAAATCGATAGCCCGCGCTAATAATCCGGCCGCGCGCACTGTCTACTTTTTCTTTCTGCCAGAGCCGTCGTCGAGGCCACGTTGCATAAATATATCAGCCTCATTCGCGCTTCTCGAAGCCGTTAATATATGTGTGTGTGTACGATTGTGGGTGGACGCGATTATTGACAGCGACGATCGATAAGAGTATGTCGCTGACGACAGAGTTGCCTCGCGAAATATAGGTAGTTGATGTTGTGCGGCTGTGGAGTGGAGATATAGGTGCGTTTGTGTCGAGAGATATATAGGGATTCAATTTATTGAGGGATTTGGTTGAGTCTGGATATGAGCTATTGTTATGAGGTTATCCGAGGTGCAATTCGATGAATTATTACATGAGTGAACGGTGTTTGTTTGTGGGTGAAGGTTACTTTTGTTTGCGTTCGCGAAAACAAGAATTAAGTGTAAATAATGCTATATACTAGAGCAAGCAATAAACGAGTAGAGTTTATGAATGGGAATAAAATTTATCTATATAGAGCCTCGATTGTTTTGCGATTTTTTTTTGTGCGCCAAGTCATACAAGTATTGCGAAATTTTTTAAACTTGAACGTCAGCCTGTTCCATCATCGAAATGAATAATTCATGCAGCGTGTATAAATCATATAGCATAAACTAATATTTGTTTTGACGCGTATTAAAATTTTTTCTTGAGAGAAAATCAAACTCGCAATTTTCGGTTTCTGTAAAAACAAGTGTATTAGCGATGCGGAAGCGCAAGACTCGTACGCGCTGAAACTTCAAAGCACCTGTCTTTTTTTAGAAATTGACCTTCGTCGGTATAGTTTGTAAAGCTTCGCCGATTTCTCGGATATTTCTCATTATACGCTCGGAGAAAGATATCGAATTCGCGAGCGAACGTTATTCCAAATCATTATAGTATTCATTGTTATCAAAATATTTGCAGTGTGCAATCGTACATACTCATAAACTCATCGCGACACTTTATTTTTAGGTTTGAAAATAAAAATATTTACCATTCAAGAATCATCTTGCCTCACATTCAAAATTTCAATTCTGTTCTTAAAAAAAAACGTTCACTTCACACACGCACAGGATCTATATACCAAATATTAACCATCAAAAAAGAAACTCACGCTGCCGCCTTGTTTGACGAGCTCGAGAACCACCTCGTAGAACTGGTCGAGCTCCGACATCCTGGCTCGAAAGACAAAAAAAAAACAAAATATACTTGAGCAACTGCAGTAGTATTAGCACGTGTGCGACGTCTTCGCCAACTGCGGGCGCCTCGCCAAAACGGAGCAACGACTAAAGGGGAGAAGAGTAGGAGAGCCCGATAACGATAAGCTATATGTAAGCGATGAGCGACGGGCACACTTCGACTAAACCGCGTCAGAGAAGAGCTGAGTATATAGGTATATTATAATAGTGGGGAGAGAGGGAAAGAGAGATGAGAGCGCATATGCCGCGCGCAGTCAGCTGACCGACTCCTCACATCAGCCCCCTTCTCTTTCTTTTTAATGCTTTTTCTTTGCACGCGCCTTATTGTTAATTTTCTCGCGACCGTTATAACAGGGTTTATTTAGTATTGGCGATGAATGATTTTTTTATATTATATTATGTATAGTAATGGGGTGAGCTAATTGTTTCAGTAGATATTATATCTGGAACTGGCATTTTATAAGACACTGTTATACATGTTAGAAATTTAAATTATGACGAACTGGTAAAAGTTTGCTCGACAGTATGAAATATATTTTATAAATCTATGGCGCAATATTGCTAAAATCCTCGCGCACAGTACAAATAAATATTACAACACATCATAAAGTACTCCAGGGATAGCACCTCCTCCTTTAGAGAGCTGAACGATGTATTCAAGCTTCCCTCAACTGATCGCATGATTTTGTGCTCTGGGAATAACGCCATAGATGTTTTACATCACTAATGTAAAAACAAGTTTTACATTAGTAATAACAAATAATAAAGAAGCAAAAAAAAAAAAAAAAAAAAAAATGGTCAACGGTCACAGTCAAAGAGACAAAAATATCGGGAAGGTTTATAAAAATGACAAACACACATTATTTTAACATAACGATAAATGTATGTCTCAACGTATATATACATTTATATAATAGATATAGTTTTTTGCATTTTTTTTCTTTAAATATATTTATGTATATCACACCTAGAGTTAGTTTGTTCCACGTAGAATGATATGTATGCAACGTAGCCTCGAGGCTGTTGAGGCTTCGTGGGATAGGAGTTTTTTCTTCCAACGTAGCTATAGCTTTTTTCTCCTCTGCTATATAGAACACACGTGTCTCTCAACACTTGAACACGACACATAGTTTATCATCTTTTGTTTTTGTTTTTTAAATTTACGCTCAAAACCGCGTCGCCGCGGAAAGCAGCAGGGCGACGCGATTCCCTCATAATATTTTATAGGTATATATTAGTTATACATTTTACAGGTTTTGGTGCGTTCGTACGTTAAAGTGCGCCTGCGCTTTATACTTTGTAGTTTATGTAGTTTCCTTACGATTTAGGGTATATGGTATATGTATCACACCGAAGCGATTTTTTTTTATATATTAAATTTAGTTTCAAAACACTCAATGCAGTTACGTGGGATTCGACGAGAAACTGTGTTGTTTGTCCAGAGAAAACTGCTTTAAGTATTTTTAAAGCACATTTAATACACTTATCGGTGGACTTCAGTTATATATAAGGTATATATTCCCCGTTGGCTTATATCTTTTTTTTTGGTTTTAAAGTGTATCGAAAAAGCAGTACATTTTACATTTACGATCACGCATAACACTTTCATTGTATAGGCTCTCCCTTTCGTTTTTTTAAAACAGAGATATAACGAGCAGTCCGTAATTACATACCTGGAAATATACATTTATTTTTCTTTTTTAATAATCAGACACTTTTTAAGTAAATAAAAACATTTTATACTTTCAACGAGCTAACGTATACAGACAAATTTCAAATACGATCCCGACAATATTATTTCAAATTCTATTATGTAGCTACTGCTTTAATCATTATACCTGCAGCGAAATTTGAAGGTTCCGTTTGTTTTTGAAAAAATATGATTGTTTTCGCGGCTATACTTTCGTAAATCGTGTGTACATCGTTATCATCGTTCGCTCGCACAACCTATATATATATTTCAACAGGTAATTTCAGATCTCGACTCATCTCGTGCGTCAGTATAAGTGTACGTGTACATAGTCGTACGTTAGCAAACAGTGCATCCAGATGCACTACGTGTATATATATTGAGAATATAAGTGAGAAACCTAACCGGTAGGTTATTCTCATGCGCAGTTTCGTCTTTTGTATAGCTTGTCTCTCGTAAATTCTGATATGTTTGATCCAGCCGCGAAGTGAGCGAAATCAACGATTATACAAAACGTTAAACAAGATTCGACTCGATAAAATTCAAGTAAAAAAAACTATATATATATATATATATGTTTGTAGTACACAATTATATTCAAACGACACTTGCACAAAAACGTTACGAATAAAATTAAACGAATATCGTTGCTCACTCGCGGCTACAAAGTCGCACAATGTATATAATAATAATATAATAATCGAGAGTTTCGTTGTACCCGTCGATTTCAAAAAACATACATACTTGTGTATAATATATATATAATCTATACTTTCAAGTTCGACGCTCCTCGAACATTGTTATGCATAATTAAATATTTCTCTCTTCTATCGTTTATATAATTATATATCATAAATGTTCTGCTTAAGTATCTCGACTACGTATTTATCGTGCGGCCATTGTGTGCGCTGAGGTATATATATATATATGAAGCCGTGCAGCGGTTCCATAATAATAATAACAACAATGCTGTGGACTTTATGTCTCTTTCTTTTTCTTCCTCTATTTCTGTCTTGATTTCCTCCTTCTGTGTTTCGCGACGTCGCTCTGCTTTATCGAATTTCCATGAGAAGACGTTGCGCAACGCGGCCAATTTTATATTCCATTCCGCAAGAGCGGTAGGTGTACTACGTCTGGCAAAAGTTTCCGATAAACGTACACAACTACTACTCTTTCGTGAGATACCGGTAGAAAAATTAATTTCTCTCTCGACAAAGCAGCGCGTCGCCGTGAGCTTTATAACATTGTGTGCTTTTTTTAAAAGGTTCGCAGCACCTCGGAAGACCCCTAATAAAAGAAGGAACTGACGACTCTCTTGTATGGGTAAACCCTTTTTCTCGTATCTCGCGGAGATAAACTAATGATTTAAAAAAAGGAAACTATATGGTCTAACTAAGCGACAGCGACATAAAAAAGAGGGAAAAAATGATAAACGAGGACACCGGATCGAGCAGCGATTATCCGTGCGAATGTGGCAAAATGTATTTCGTGAGATCATGAGGTTCGAATTTTTTCAAGGCGACACGCTATATTATATACTTCCTTGGAAAATGCAATAAAAGAATAAATATACATGCTTCCGTCGCTACTCAATCCCGAGCTTTCCTCTGTTTCTCTAAAATAATCATTACACGCCTATACTCTAAAATCGGCGGCTCCACGTTGTACAATGTATATACTCTCTACTCGCCTTTGTACTCCCTACGTCGCATTGTGTTTCACTCGCGCTCATGCAAGCGAAAATGTGTGCAGTTTATCTAGCTATATATTTCACGCGCTGTAGAAAACGTCGACGCTATTTTCCACTGGCGTTGCAACAATAATATTTTTTACTTTCTTTGACTCTCTCTCTCTCTCTCTCTCTCTCTCTCTCTCTTTCGGTGTTTTACAACTCTTGCGTATATCCTCGAACTTGGGAATGAATTCGATGGCAACGAAATTTAGCTTTCGTTTTTAAGAGAATCGCTTCATTATAGCCTCTTCTATACGTTTATTCTCGCCTCAGCGACAATCTGGCAAGGAATTGCTTTTCATTTTTCATAAATAAATTTAGCGCCTAGAATAGTCGTTCCGAATCTCTCTCTCTTTCTCGAAAACGCGTATGACGCTTCCTCGCTCCGCGTCGTTCTTAAAAAAATACATTACAGCTATACGAGGAAACCGGATCGTGACATCAATAATATATGTCCGTACGTCGACAGAGTCTGTCGCGGCGATCGATGATCTGTGTTGTATTAGATTCTCCTTAGACTTGTTGCGGCCTCAGAGAGAAAAGAAGGTCGACGACACCCTCGTCGGCCAGCGTCGAGACGTCGCCGACGTTCTTGTCGCCGATCGCGATCTTTCGCAACACTCGTCGCATTATCTTGCCGGAACGAGTTTTCGGCAGACCTGGAGCATGCTGGATCACATCCGGTTGGGCGAATGGACCGATTCTCTCGCGAACTGTTGGAAAAGGAAAATAAATAAGTTCTTTTTTATCGAAAGAAAAAGATATATTGTAAAATTAAAATGTCTGTAGACATACCCTTCTTCTTGAGCTCGTCCTGGAGTTTCTTGTCGAAGGGCTTGCCTTCGTTGGGTGTGACGAAGCAGTAGAGACACTGTCCCTTGACTGGATGAGGTTTACTGACGACGGCGGCTTCGGCGACCGACGAGTGTTCTGCGAGCACGCTCTCGACCTCCGCGGTGGACATCAGGTGTCCGGAGACATTCAACATGTCGTCGATGCGGCCGGTGACCCAGAGATAGCCGTCCTTATCCCTTCGAGCACCTGTGAATGAATTTTTAATAATTTTATATGTCTTATTTTATACGTGTCTATTAGTGATAACAATTCTTCTATCTCTATCTACTAATAAGAATACGATTAGAATTTTTTTTTCTACAGATATATAATAATAATTAGTATAAAACAACTTCGACATCAGCAACTTCAGAGCAACAAACAATCCCTAACCAAAATTTCCATATCCGATTTAAAAAACCCTCCAAAATTCAGCAAGATCAAGTAGAAAATCCTGAAACTCCCCTCTCCTCTCGTCGCAATGCCAATCCGCAAGATCAAAGCCAGGCAGATATTCGACTCGCTGGGTCAGCCGACGGTCGAGGTCGACTTAATAACGGACATTGGTTTGCTGCGCAGCTCGGTACCGTGCACTTCGCTTTTTCCAGCCGAGAACGAGGCTAAAGAAATCCGGGACGACGACGAGGCAGCTTACAATGGTCGCTCGGTTCTCAAAGGTGTGCGTTTCTTATATATATACGATGCGGACATGTAATACATTTTCATGCGGCGTTCTGTTTGTATATATAGAGGTGCGAATGGGATCTCTTGACCTTTTGCGATACAATGTATCGTATATGCACTTTGTTGTAAATTGATTTTTAAAATGAAACGAATATTCAATATACATATTAATTCCAAGTATACATCCTCTCGCAGTTGTCGAAAGCATCAATAACGTAATAGCCCCGGAAATTCTGAAGTCAAAGCTCGAGGTGAATCAACAACGCGAGATCGATCTGTTGATGCAAAGCTTAGATGGAACACCGGACAAGTCGAAGCTCGGAGCGAACGCAATACTCGGCGTTTCTGTTGCTTGCTGCAAGGCCGCAGCTGCTAAAAGAGGCTTGCCACTTTATAGGTAATCATTTGATCGATTATTACAAAATTTATCTCACTCTTCTCACCGAATAATAATTCGCTAAATAATGAATAATTACAATAACAAAAGAAATCACGTATATCGATTAATTTGAACACCATTGACCTTGACGCAGGTACATCGCGAGTCTCTGCGACAACGGAGCGAATGTTCGTCGACTGCCCGTTCCAGTTTTCAGCCTCATGAGCGGAGGACGCGCAGCGGGAAACGGCCTCGTCTATCAGGAATTTCTCATTCTGCCAACTGGTACGGAAAAAATTCGACGAGCTTTTTCGAATTGCAAAGTTTTTAATCTACTCCGCTGTCATATATATGTTAGCTTCTCTAAAGTTTAATTAGACTGCGCATTTCTTGAAAAGTATATGCAATTTATGTATACGAGGTTATATATAATTAAGCGACAGAGGCATTTTTCGTCGAAAAATTAATTAGAGACGATGCGGACATTGTTATCGGAAAATGAATTTTCTCAACTAATAATAACACTATATTTCTTAAACCAAACAGGCGCAGAAACATTCGCCGAAGCGATGCGAATGGGTACGGAAATCTACCGCGATCTCGAGCGCAAGCTCGCCGAGTTGCAAGAGCTAAAGCCACCTCTAACAGTAGCAGACGACGGTGCTTTCGCACCGGAGCTCGAGGACGACAATGAAGCACTGACGACCCTCGACGAGGCCATCAAGAGCGCCGGCTACGAGGGAAAGGTCAAGATCGCTCTGGACGTCGATGCCAGTGCTTTCTATCGCGATGGTTTGTGCATCGAGTGTTTTTTCTTTTCTTTTTCGTATAGGCTCAACTTTTCAGGATAAATGCGACGCAATCGCGATAAGTGAGGCGTTTAGTGGTATTGCTCGATGTTTAGCAAAGTGGAGCATGTTTGAGGAAAAAATCGATAACGTATAAAATACGAGCTTTTTGCTACAGATTGAGAACTCGAGAACGTATTATTATATCGAGATATGTATATATTCCAATAATCGATCGTTCTATATAGGCATGTACGATCTCGAGTTCAAAACCGACGAATCCGACCCGGAAAACTACTTAGAGCCGGAAGCTTTGAGAGAACAGTACACCGAGCTTCTCACCGAATTTCCTACCATCATCTCACTGGAAGATCCGTTTGATCAAGAAGATTGGGACAGCTGGTCGGCTCTGGTAAATGAAGTACCAACTGTACAGGTGGTCGCGGATCTACTGACGGCAACGAATCCCGAGCGCATCGAGGAAGCTAACGAGAAACAAGCGGCGAACTGTCTGTCGGTTAAATTGGGACAAATCGGGACACTTACCGAAGCGATCGAGTGTGTCAAGGCGGCCAAAGCCGCCGGTTGGAGCTGTCTTGTTAGCGCAGGTGATTATTATAGCCGATATATCAACGGACGATTAAAAAAGTGTCATTATAGAAGAACCATTACAAGAAACAATAACAGAATGAATACAAGCTCGCCGCAATATGATTCCAGGTCACGGTGAAACCGAAGATACGTTTATCGCGGATTTTGCGGTCGGCGTTTCGGCGGGTCAATTCAAAGCCGGAGCGCCGTGTCGGGGCGAGCGGTTAGCAAAATACAATCAGATTCTGAGGATCGAGGAGGAACTCGGTCAGGAAGCCAAATACGCCGGAGAGAAGTTCCGGGAGCCGATCGATGATTGAAAAAAAAATATATATATATATATACTCGACTCACCATCACCCGTGCAGTAGAATCCGTGAAACCTGTCGAAGTAAGTGCTCTGGAATCGGTCGTGGTTACCGTAGAGTGTACGCATCATACCAGGCCAGGGCCTACGGAACACGAGATATCCTTCGCCTTCGCCCTCGATCACGTGGCCGTCCTCGTCCAGTAGCTCGGGTTGTACACCGAAGAACGGAAAAGTCTGCGAAACAGCAGAGAGGCTATAATTACGTAGTAAGGTTGCTTTTGCTTGATTGAGGAGATGATGGTTATTGATTTGCACTATTAGGATAGCCTTGTCGAATTTCAGTGAGAAGAAAATAATAACTCACGGCTGAGCCAGGCTTCATGGGTGTCGCGCCGGGAAGCGGTGTGATGACGTGACCGCCGGTCTCGGTCTGCCAGAATGTGTCGGCTATGCTACACTTGCCGTGACCCACGAGGTTGTAGAACCAGAGCCAAGCTTCCGAGTTGATAGGCTCGCCTACCGAACCGAGAACCTAAAGTAAAAAAAAATTGTACAATACTAAAATTTACGAAAAAAAAGAGTAAAATAAAACTTGATATCTACCCTGAGAGTGCTCAAGTCGTGCTTCTTGACGTGGTCGTCGCCGAATTTCATGAGTGACCGAATAGCAGTTGGAGCCGTGTAGAACTGATTGACTTTGTACTTGTCTACAACTGACCAGTACCTGTCGTTCGTCGGATGGAAAGGTGTGCCTTCGAACTGAAATCGATATGATCGATTGCTGCACTATGTCTATCGAAAAACTTTCCACTCGTATACGAAAATAAATTCTACAAAACTCACCAAGACGGATGTGGCTCCATTGGCGAGTGGTCCGTAAACGACGTAAGTGTGACCGGTAATCCAGCCGATGTCAGCAGTGCACCAGTAGACGTCCCCGGGATGATAGTCGAAGACGTATTTGAAGGTCGTCGCGGCGTATATCAAGTAACCGGCCGTCGTGTGCAAGACACCCTTGGGCTTTCCTGTCGATCCACTGCAAAGCGATTCGATTAAACTTACTGACACTATAGTTTGCCGAAGACGTCGATCTATGTATACAAGTATACCTTGTGTACAAAATAAAGACCGGATCCTCGGCGTTCATCCAGACGGGATAACAACTGGCCTCCGCGTCCTCCATCTCGTCGTGCCACCAAGTATCCCTGTCGTCGTCCCAAGGTACCTGCTGCGAGTCGCCGTTTGAATTTCCATTCGTCGCGCCGTTCGCGTGATCTGACATATCAACATAATATTCATTATAAAAATCCCCATCCTTTCAACGACAAAAAAAAAAAATCAAAGAAGCTAATTTGAATAGCAAAGGAATACCACAAAGCAAAACGTACTGCTTTCGTTCTTGCCCTGAGGAGCACTGAGTCGTCTGAGATGTGACACGACGATGCAGCTCTCGACCTGGTGTCCTTGTTTCTTAACCTTGTCGAGGGCATCATCGCAGATGGCTTTGAGTAACAAAAGCTTCTCTCCTCGCCAAACACCGTCAGCCGTGACCAGAACCTTGGCCTTCGAGTCCAGCATACGCTCGGCCAGCGAGTCTGCCGAGTAGCCTGCGAACTGAATATTTTCGATGTTTCATCCTCTATTTGCGTCATCTTGTCTCGTGAATTAACAACCGCCACCTTCTCATTCGTAAATATAGAACACACGCACCGGATGCGCGAGCTTGCAACTTTGATGGAAAAAGCTTAAAATTCTTTATACTCACAACGACACTGTGAACGGCGCCGATTCTTGTACAGGCGAGCATTACTATGGGTAGCTCGAGGATCATAGGCATGTAGATTGCTACGCGATCGCCTTTTTGCACGCCTTTGGACTTGAGCACGTTGGCGAAACGACAGGTCTCCTCGAGGAGCTTGCGGTAGGTGAGACGAGAGTAGTCGTCTGGGTCATTGCCCTCCCTGTAACATAGAGGTGATTTTGTTTATTTATTTTTTAAGCTATACAATTTATTCTTATATGATAGAGTTTATCAAGTTCTGAACGATTTTATTTAAGTGCCTTTGCAAATGGTGAATTAAAATAGGCCTTTTAGGCGATGATGTATTACATATACTTGTTCAGAAAATGAAAATCGAACAACTGATGAATCGGCGAACGAAGAAGGCAACACAAACATGAAAACTCGCTTTGAAATTCTAGTCGCTCGCGTAAGTGTCAAAAGTCAAGTTGTTCCGCAAGCGGCTAATTTTCATAATGTTTGTTCGCGCGCAATGGAATATATATATATATATATATATCCACCTTTTCGCGTGGTATATTATGCATTCGATATTCCCTGCTTTTCTCGCCCAGACGCGGAATTTGCGTTTCTACTATATCTTTTTTTCTTTGAAAAATCGGTGTCTGCTATCGTTGCGTTGAATATTCCTGACGCAAGTATTGTTGAGTCGAGTATAAAGAGGAAAACGCCGGTATGACATTAGATATACATCAGGAAAGGATAGTATATACTACTGTGTACACAGAAGAATACAACAATATCTACAAGTATACATCGCATCTTTGGTATTATAGGTACAAACAATTATGCAAAGTCTCATCAGAGATAAGCTGTAGTCGGCTAATTTCTCGGCGATAAAGCTCTCCAGATGCAAAAAATCATCATCGCGCGACGATGAACTTGAGACGTTCGAAGTATAGTAAGAATATAATTATCAGAGAAGAGTCGCGTGAGAATTACATGTGCGAGACACGATCGACCGGACTCAATACCGCGTGAGCGGAAAAATCAATGCAGTGTAGCCTGTTATCTTCACGCACTGAGAGGAGATAATTTCTTTTATTTCGGCGCGTGTGCCTATACCCATCACTATCGTCATCATCATCATCGTGGTACGATGTGCGTTACGTGTGTTTTGTGGAGCGATAAACCCTCGAGAGTATATTATAGTAGCAGACGACTTTTTCCAAGCGAACTTGAACTTCAGATATTAACTATATATAATAGCGGACGTTGATTTTTCCCTTGTGTAAATTTGAATGGATGAAGATGTAATATGCGCAGACGTCAATGGCTTTCGCGCATGTTATACAATGTTTCAATTCGTCCAAGTGCTGGATGATGTGAGCCTAGTAAATAAAACATTCGTTGACGTAGTTTGTATATAGTTTGTATACGGCGACTTTGAATTATCAGTTGTCATGTTTATGGAAAAGTTTGAGTTGTATCAATCGCGGTATATTATTTATTTTTATATTATAACGATTTGAATTCCGCACGAGATTATTATAGGTTTGCACAAGTAGATCAAGCGAAATAGGTGCGCCGGAAAGTTATTAGGTCGAGAAAATAGTTCAGTCGAGTTTAGACTTATTGAAAGTCCTTCGAAATAACGAATGATGAATCTGGAACAAGCAGTAGGTTTAAAGTTTAGGAAAGATTTGCGCGCAAACTTGAATTTTTACAGCACTGTTCTTCTTCTTCTTCAGAGTTTACATTTTGAAGGGGAAGAATGAATATGTAATAAAGAATCTACGAATAAAGTTTTCCAACGTAATTCAAAACTTTCACTGAATATACAAGAGAGAAAACAATGCCCTGAAGATTGAGATTAGCATTTTAAGCGACACGTAAACATTGACTTTCGATTATAACGATCCTCCCCAAAACTCCCTGACGCTTTCCATCACTATCTCCAAGAGATAACACACAGCAACATTTAATACCCTCTCCCCCATATCATATTCGCAAAAGTGATGTGGTTCACTGCTCGTTACTAAACAGGCGACGTCGTATATGTATTAGTCGCGTGAGGCTATATGTGTGAACCTTGAAAAGTCGACCTTTTTATTCTCTCTCTCTCTCAAGATGCAACTTTCCGGAATGGGAGAGATTCATTTGTAAACGGGATCCGTGTCGTGGAATTCATCTTATGACGAAGGAATTTAATATACAGGCTAGAAGGCTATATTAAAGTTTTTATTTTCCGCGATCTCGGGTTGGAATTTCAAAGTAAAAGTCGCGGCGAAAATATGCGCGCGGTCATTTGTGATTCAAACCGAAAAAGAAAAACATTATATCGCCGGTGTGTGACATAATACCTGAGGGATTCTCTAGTATATACTGCGGCGACGCTTTATTATTGTGCGGGAAAACGAAGCTAGTGCATATACGAGGCTTGTATTTTTAGATACGCTCGTATAGTGTCTCTCCCTTTTTTTTTAATTAAGCGCGGAAGTCGACTACTGTTTCGCGAATGGATTTTGTTGCGCTTTTTCTTGTGACACTTCATTAGCCGACTTTATATACCGAAGCAGATCTGGCTTAAAGGCTTCTTCTTATCACGACAGCTTCGAGTGGACAATAATCGCGCCCGACAATTTTTCTTATCGATATGTAAATAGATATAACTAAAAATATTTTGCATCGCAAAAAAAAACGAACAAGATAAGCTTTCAAATAAAATAATTCACACGATGACGTGCAATGAGAAGCACAATATATAAATCATATCCGCAATATTTTCGGCGAAACTTGATGTCAGCAAGAAATTCAAAAAAGCCCGCGCACCAGACGCTTATAAACACGCGAGCGATCTATATATGATGTATGTGTGCGAGTTTTCCTCGTCGAGCTAATCGCGAGAGTATTGCAGAAGTGGGGGAAAAAGTGAGTCCGTTACACTCCGCTGCTGAGGAAATCCCACGTGCGATGGCTCGGCGCGTCGCACGAGGTATCGCGCCACGAGGTACCGGCCAATCGTGGAGCGAGTCTATATTATAGTCTGTATATGTGTGTGTCGTTATAACGCAAAATTTCGTATTATTATAGTATATACATTATACAGTTTTGATTTTTGTTTTGACTGGAGATTCGTCGGCTCGTGTTGCGAAAGGCGGTATTGATTTCGAAACTTCGATAAATTGATTTGCGGGGAGAGAAGCTGTATTAGGAGATAATTGGATTTGCGTGATGAGAGGGACGATGACCTTTATATGCCGTGTGCTAATTGCTTTTTCTCGCGTTGCGCTACTATAAATCCGTATACGAAACAGTTGTTCTACTACGTAAGCATAAATTACGCGCACGAGAACGACTCGTGCATTTTGTTTTCTTATTCGTTTCGACAGTAGGTTAAAACACTAGATAAGCAATAAGTACAGCTTTAGTTCAAAAAATATTGTCAATGTTCGCCCTAAATATGAAATTCGGAAGAAAGTACGTCAGTTCGAAAACAATAGAGGCATTTAAAACTGCCGGACTATATACGACGATACTATTTAAATATGACGTCGAGAAAAGCGGTGCCCAAAAAACTTTTCCATTTGCGGGAGGTCCGAACGATGTAACGCCTAAAGTGAAGAATCGGCCTTTTAGCGTAAGCATGTATGAATGACTTGCGTCTATACGCGTTTCTCTGACATTTGCATCGACAATGAACGTGGGTCAGTGGCACTCGACGAAATTTATTACGTTCGTGAACCGGTCGGTTTTGTTGCTATACTGAGAATTTTGGTAATTTTTCTTTTCAATAATTGAATTGCATTGAAAATTGACTTTCAGAAAGAGTAATTTATGTAATTATGCGAAAAGTCGTCGGTCGATCTCGAGAGTTCGTTATTTTTTTAACGACGAGTTAAATAATAATTGACATTCTGAAATTCAAAGTCGGTGCTCCGTTGAAAGTTGATCCCTAAAATTGACTGCATTTGCAGTAATGCGATATACGCGCGAGTCGAAGCGGAAGCTTTCGTTTTAGCCGAGAGGGAAGAGAAATCATTTTAAATTTTAAATCGCAACTCGTCGTCTCGAATAGTATTAAATGATGATGCTCGAAAAAAAAGATCTTTTTCAAAGGCTGCATGTGAACACGATTTTGATATGCAAAATATTGAAGCCAAATTTTTCACCATCTATAAATTTTCACTGACAACAATACGGTATAGTTTAGAATAACATTATCATACTGTATATTTGATGTATGCCAAGGTACGCTCGTCTTCATGCTTAATTATCAATGCCCACTCGACAGTCTTCCCTACTTCTGAAAACTCCAGTAGGCAGAATCTCATTAGCCTACATCGTAGACTCAAAAACAATCTAATATAACTCGCCTATATCAACTGAAAAATTCGAAAAAAATCACTACCCGTATACACACAAATCGTCCGTGAACCGCGTCACCTGGTATTTACGTTTCCTCTCTATCACTTGGTACCTGTGTGTATCCGTCCAAATTGCGGTATTTTCCGCAAAGACACACGTGTTCCGCGCACTATTTCTTTGCAGCGTCACGCTTTTCGAATGTCGATCGCGTCGCGTCGATATTTTGCATCGACGCATCAGCTGACCTTTTCGACGAAGCAGGTTTATATCTTCGCCAAACGAGGCAGACGAGTCTAGGCTACACTGAGGAAAACTTACTGACACTGGGTCAGCTGATTTTGAGGAAAACGGAAAACTGCGTTTGTGAAAAATATATTTTTTTCTTGTTGTCAATGGATAGATTGTATGACGGCGAGATTGAGTTATACTATGTAATGAACAATTTTTTTGTTCAAAGCGGTGTGTGTGTTAATTGATTGTGATATATAAGTTGTTGTTTCGATCCGATGTTAATTGTTCAGTTGTAAATGAAGATTGAAATCGAAGATTGTAGAAAAAAAAGTTAATGACGAAAAGAAAATATTACCAGTAAAAGGCCACTTGATCGCCCTTTCCATTCTTGACGTTTTTGTCGAGCAGATTGAAGCTCAAATTCGTTGAGGCTCCTTCCATCCACTTGATGTAGATGTCACCCGCATTCAGGTCAAAATTGTAGGAGAAGAATTTGTCCTCAGTCGTGTGCGTCTCCCAGTAGAATTCCTTGGCTATTTCGCCCCAAAATTGTGCCGGATGCTTTATCGACCTGCGAACAAAACATATATCCCACAATTATTTATTTTTGTTCATTTTCTTTTCACTTTGAAACAATAAGTTTGTATCTTATATCATCGTTAGCAATACTGTTATAGCACTGAAGTAAAAATAAAGCGCAAGTCTTTACACTCGTCATAGGAAATAACAAGTTGTTAACAGCAAGCTTTCTTTCACTGCCGGTATTTAACGAAACGTATTATACGTTATAATATTATAGCATCTCGTTGAACTTTGATGTAAAAATATATACACTTCGCACTCGTTAACCGTTAAATAGAAGCAATAATGCAGCGCAGCACGAGATAAGTATATACAAGTTGGGAAAAACGAAGAGATCGATATCTGCTTTGAAACGACACATTTTCGCGCTAATTAATTCCAGCGCGCACGAGGGTTTGCATGATTTATAGCTGTAAATATTAAACGCGACGTTATGCGCGAACTGATTGGATAATTGTCTCTATAGGCGCGGTTAAACGGCTGATTATAGAAGATCAGTCAAATCTCGATCTTATATTTCTATTATACGACTAACATCAATCCCAGCGTCATCCCCTTATAAGATACACGTATATAAGAAATCGTCACGGCGATTCATTCAACGACTATTGTGTATGTATTATATAAATAACCCCGCGCTTGGGACCTTATAGGCGCGTGGGCAGGTGCACACAAGGGTCGTATATATATATAGAGGGTCGCGGACGATCGATCGCGCACACGCTGCCGACTACTTTCTATTTTCATCTATATCGATGCCGAGAGAATTGCAGACTGTGCGTTTCTCGCGAATTTATTCTTTCTCAGAAGCGATATAATATATAATTATAAATATTTTATATGTATCATACCTATATAAGCTTTACGTGTAAAGGTATGATATAAGAAGGACTTTGGAATTTAATTTTTTCGATAGTCACGGTATCTGATGTTTATTCGAAGCGCGGCTGCATTTGCTATTGTAAAATTTTTCGGTGAAAACCCGTGACGAGGGGACAGTTATAAAGTATATTGTTCGCCGCGTTGCGTCACGGCAGACTTCCTTTCTCACGGCACGTATTAGCGTATTTTCTTGGCATTAACATGGCGATATAAACAAATCAGTAGGCTGCTTTGGAAATTTAGCGCTTTTCACTCGTCTGAGTGTGTATACGCGATGTCTATCACGACGACGTGTTTGCGAGCATGAAATATTGTTGTGCGTTTATACTCGGCAGTTCAAAATAAAGTTACATTAGAGCCGAGTGGATTATGTATATATACAGTAATTTCACGATTTAGATAAGATATAGAAGTAAAGTAGGTAACATTGAGGCTCGACAATTTTTTTTTTTTTTTTGTTTGCAACTCGCCGCGATTAAAGTTAATCGCGCTGTATGCACGTGCGATAAACGAAGCTTGTTCAAACGAGTGAATTTGGCCCGAACAAAGCGAGTATGTATTCCTTCGTTACCAGGACACGCGGTTCGAGAATATAGATAATAATAAAGACGATACAATAAAAAACTCCTCTCCGCGTGTGATCAAACTGTCCTTATAATAAGTAGACGATCGCGAAGGGCTGACATTAATATTTCAACAGGACGGCGAAGACACATTGTATAGATATACAAGTCACGAAAGTAGGCCGGTGTACACATAATACACACCCCCTGAGCTCCGAAAAAAAATCAGCCCTTTAAATCCCCCTGAATAACTATTTAAAAAAAAATCTAAAAACAATTTAAAACCCATAACAATAAAAAAAAAAAAAAAAATCATTACCTCTCGTGCATGTGCTTATACTGTTCCATGCTCTTGCAGTGAGCCGCCCTGGCAAGCTCAGGATTCGGCTGATATATCCTGTCGGCCATGATGAAACTCTCCCTCGTCGTGTCTTTCTGTCAAATATCCGTCTGTCTACTGAAATGCACGCACCTTCTCTTTCGAGTCGAAAATACAAATGACTGAGCCGACGATAATCGCCAGCCAGGAAGCTATATGTACTGACGAGCGCGAGTATATTACGTCAGGAGAGAAGAAGTGTGTATAAGAAGAGTTGCTCTCTGCGAAAATCGAAAGCGCAGGGTGGAAAACTGCGTCAGTGCGCGAGCGAGAGAGTCAGCCAGCAGTGGCGGGGAGCGAGTGCGCGCGCGCCGGCTTGGAGAGTTGTGTGTGTGTGTGTGTGTGTGTATGTATAGTGCTTTGGTGGTTGTGTATAGGTATATAGAGTTTGCGCGCGGCGGGCGATGCGGGTCGGCCGATAAACCGACTGCGACTGAGAGCTCAGACGACGGAGTTGTTCACGCCGGCGCGCCGGGTTGGACTGTATTGGGTGGGGATGACTGTGTGTGTGTGTGTGTGATGCTATTGGGATGTGTGTATTTGGTATATATAAGTGTAGTTGTTGGCCTGAAGGGGTATACATGGGGTGGGTTTTTTTTTTTGAAGATATTTTTAAGATAATACAATATTGCATTATACTTGGAAATTGACGAGTAAGCATCAGAAATAACATTTTATTATATTGAATAAAATTTATCGTATTTTATAGCGTTCCTTTTTTTATAGAAATATATACTTGTACGATATATATTTTCCGTAAAGAATGAAATATACGTTGCCATTAGCTATAAGTCTATACGCAATTTTTTATACAGAGAGAAAGCGGGTATATCCGCGATAAAACTCATTCGTTCGTTCAAGACTGATATTTCGATTTAGTTTGATAAATATATACGTATCCGAGTGTGGGTGTGTGATCCCAAGATGAAACGTGATGCAGGTGGGCAAATAGAGCCGCGATGACGTAGGACGTGATGAATTAAATCCAGAGATTGGGAAACTCATCGATCTCTCGGAAAGGGATGATGTTTTGAATCTAAAGTATCTTCCGCGTATATACATTTGTCGCGACGATGAATAGCCTCCTTTTTTGTATAATAATAAGAAAAATGAAAAGCTTTTGAGATTTTGTGGTACCTTGTATACAGAGATTCGCTAACTTTTATTTATATATGCTAATGTTAAATCGATGAGCTTCGTTATACTCCACATTATACATGTATTTTTCGCGTTTGGCTTTGTGCCATAAGTGCGCGTCATTCGATGCTCTCTTTCTTTGCATTTTGATACATTTTTGGAATAGAAGAGATGAGCTGGCGCTTCCATACACAGCTATTACCACTGCATATTTGAACCTCTGGGTAACTGATTCATTCATGCTTCTGAAAATTTGAATGCGAGACGTTGCGTTGAAAAGTGTACTTTGCGCGAAAAATACGTTTTTGCTGAAGCATCTGGAAGAGACGACGAAGTGAGATATAGAAGTTTAAGTAAGAAAACATGAAGTACGCGTGGAAGATAGGGACACAGGTGGAGAGAGAGAGAAAAAACGATCGATATGCGTCCGTGACATCTGAACTGTAGACTTGCGCGGGACCGAAATTCTTCCTATATTCACGACGAGTCCGAGCAACAATGTAAATTAATCTTGTGTATTTACATTTGCTCATTCTAAAAACGTCTTTTTCAATAAAAAACAATAATTAGAATCGATGGAAAAGCTATTATGATTTTTATTACTCTTTATTGTTCGATTCAATGTTGAATGCTGATGTTTTCCGTTCGCGCCTCATTAGCAGAAAAAAAGACAATAAATAAGACTACCAGATAAGATAAGTGTCTATATATACCGTATTAGTTTCAAGTGCAACTCGTAAACCGATGAATAAGAATTGCTTTATCATCGATGATCAATGTAACGATTAGACGCTACAACAGAGAGGTAGTGTATATGCATTCGAATTATGCATATGAGAAGGTCGAACAGCACTGAATGTCGTATTGTCCAAGGATCGCGATCGATTTGTGAAAGTGAAGGGATCTACTATACTCGGCATATATATACACTTATGCAGGGCATTGTTGTCGACCGCACGATTAGAATTCGATAATCATTTGTGCGATCGCGAGTAGATACTCAAGGCTTACGTATTGTATACATAACGAGTGAATTATTATCTAACTATGAGGATAGTCTGCGTTTAATGAATACATTGCATTTATTTTTTTGAATCCTCAATTAAATCGGTAAAACAACATTGGAGTTATTAACTTATGCGTACTTTTTTGACAAAAAAAAATGTATAACCTTATTGATCATCCAACTATAACTTTTGTAAATCAACTGTTATTCATTCATCGTTTAATAGGCTTACATTTTGCCCATGTAAATTTCAAATCTTCCCGCGAATTTCCGAGTCCAGCAACTTGCGTCATCTTTCGACAAAAACCAGCAAAAAATATCTGGCGCCAAACTTGAAGCTACCTGTTTTACCTATACACGGTATTACATGAAAAATAAGAAATTAAATTCACGTGGTAAACAATAATGTGTACAAAAATGGTACACAAGATTTAAAGAAAAATGTGAAATCAACTTATTGGGAGAAAAAATGAACACAAATTGGTGCAGAACACATTTATTAGATATCGTACATTCATTGCATTGTTTATCCTAAATATGTGTACAATATAGTCGAGTGACGATTTTTTTTTTTGTTATTTTGGGGACATAATATTGATGCAATCTCGTTTAAAGTTATTCACAAATCGTGCCTTTGCTTTTTATAATGTCGGAATCGCACAGCAGAATAAAATCTATAGTTATAATCCCTTTTTTGCATCTCCGCGCCGCGAGTAATCTTTCTTTTAGGCGTTTCATTTGCGTTTTACAAAATATATCTGTATATGTTATATACGTCTGGGGAGTCGTCTGCTTATATTCCGTTTATCTTATATCCCGCGTTATAAGGCAATGCGAAACGTAAAATTAGGTCGTTTATTTTATTCTCTTCACCATTTCTCTATTTCACTTTCTCGCAAACCTTGGGTAGCAGATTTTTTTTTTGCTTCTACTACTCTGTTCACACTAGATTAAACGGGGAAAATCCTCAGTGGAACCTTTTACATTAATATAACGTTTACTTTAAAATAGTTCTCTCTCTCTCTCTCTTTCACGTTTCTCACAGTTACGCGGATTTGATTTTATTTAGGAATCTACTTCTCGTTTACTTCATCCAAGTATAGCATAATAATGAGTCATGCAAACACAGGGTGCTGAGGTGTTGCCCTTATTTTCGTGTATAGTAGAGGTAACCGTTTGTTCGGACAATTTATTTACTTTAGACGAGGTAAACAAGGAGCAACTCCATTCTGTTCGTCGCAGTATACTTTGACAAAGTTTTTCAGCATCAATAGAAAGAGATTCGAATGGGATTCCCATTGAAATCCCATTTAAAAACTGTCGACGTTTCGTTTTACCAGCATTTTTCCTCTTATTACATTTTTTCACTTGTCTGGATAAGTTATACAGGTTTTAAGGCTTTTCAAACGCATCTAGAAATGGGGAAAAACTCGTTTTTGCCCGCAAATTTTATCTTATCTTTTGACTCCTTCTTTTATTATTATTACATATCTTGTCTGTATCATCTTTTTCAATTTACTTTTTGTTAATCATTATTTTCTTTTCTTTTGTTTCATTATACATGTATCATATATTATACGTAATACAAAAAGTATCGAGAGTCGAAGTTATATCTCTAATAATTGTTTCTTTTTTTCTTGTTTCATCTAATTTAAGACTTTCGTCGGCGTTTGTAAACGCGTTCTCAGCTATGTATACAATGTAATATTAAACTTTTATTTCTTTTTTTTCCCTATACAATGATAAAGGATTTACAATTATACATGTTACATATAGTACAATGTTGAATCGAAATTATAAACAAAATTATGACGAATGGACTTTCGAGTAGGTTTGGTCCTATTTGCTTAAATTATAATGCCATGCAGTTTTTATAAACAAAGTATATAGTACACCATTGTTTGCATAAAAACTAATCATTGCAATTTTAAAATAAAAAAAAAACTTTATTACATTCTTAGCATTTAACGCTTTGATTAATAAGGCTCTGATTGAATAATTTTTTGAAAAGTTATAGGATTTACACAAATATCTCCCATATTGATTGTTCTTTTGCTTGGACTCCCTCGCACTAAAGACCGATTGTCAGTTCCTAGATGACTTCGAGTCTAAATTTTTTACAACTAATAGTATTATCGTGCATAAAATTTGAGTCATTGATTGTTTGTTCAAATAACGACCAGACCTACTACTTTCGCTTTTATTTAGAATCTGCATAAACTATACACGTGTATAATGCAGGAAAGACTTGTCATCAGTTAACGTTAATCACTCTATTCTACAATCGCACATTCATATATATAAGTCTTTGAAATTTCAGCCCAAAGTTTAGTCGACTAATTATATTAAATATAATAAAAAAATTCTATTACTTTCTTAAAATTGGAGAAAACGATCCTAAATCCTTAGGACATTTGAAAATTTTGTTATTTACGTAGAACATGGAATTATTAGAAGAATTTATTATTTTTCCGTTTAGTTCAAAGAGCCTTAAGCAATTATAATTCAAAAGACAATTTTCCTTTCGTAAAGGAGCATGTTTCTTTCGAGGAAAGTCAAAGCACGCGTTAAAGCTTTCAAAGAATTTTCGAAATTGGCACTCATATACAAAAACGAATCACTCACACGCAATGAATAAGTCATAATATAAAAAATTGAGCATTTTTTCCAAAAGTTTAATGGTGTTCCTTTTAATTAAAAATGCTCTGCCAATTTTACTTGTTTGTTCTTGGACGAAATTGTATTTCTCGCGAACAAAAGATACCAATAAGTTTTTCCACCTCTCTCAATGCTCGACTTTTTTCCTTTTTTGGAAAACTTTTCAAATTTTGTAAATAGCGTTGGGAAAAAGGTTTCCGATCAATCTCGCCGATTGTCAATTGCTTAGACAGTGAATCTTAAATATTACTTTATTTTCTTTATTATTTCATTCAAGACGAAACAGCAATTTTCCTGTCGCTCTTGGAATGCCATGGAAAGACGCTTATTGTTTTGCTATTATATCGTCGACAAATCGTCCGTTAACTTATGTTACCGCTATTGAAAAATAGTAATTACATTTGCGATGGACGAATGTAATAATCAAAAAAGGCTGCATGAAACTGGACAATAAAAACTCGTGTCTCTGTTGGCTATTGATGAAGGGCAGCTGTAAAAGCGTTTTACGAGGGAGGGAATAATGAATACTAAAACGATCGTCTTTTGATTGTTTGAACGTTCCAAGGGCGTCAGTCATTCTTAACATTAAGGACACTTAACTTTTTAGTCGCCTTTTTTTAAAATCGATAGTCACATTAATCAATCTATACTGATGCTTCATAATCTTTCATATAGCCATAATAACCGCAGATAATTATTGTAATAATGATAGCAATGATAAGTAATAATTATTACAGTTCTTCTTTGGGGTTTTTCCATTTTGTTTTCTTTAACGTTAATGATTGTATACGTTAATCACATTAATTATTAATGATTGTGTTCTTACACCTTGACTCATCTCTATATACGTATTTTGACGCGTTGTAGTAGCGATTGTCCCATTTTATATATTTTGTCATATTTGTTTACAGGTGAAACGAGATTTTTTCAATGAGTTTTTATGTCAGCGAGTCAAAGAAAGAAAACAATTACGAATGTCGCTTTCTCGTTCGTAATACTGACAACATTAGCTATTTATTGCTTTTATTGTAACATTCAAAATTTAATACTGAAAGTCTCACACGATTTGGCAGTAAAACCATAAACCATTTTTGAAAAAAATTTAAACGACGAAATTGAGTTTCGAATGTATTTTCTTCTCTTTCTCTCTTCGAAGTATATCGACACAACGCAAAATCTCGTTCCACATTTGGATCACTCATACACACACGTACACACTTAAGTAATTACAATAAAGAACATAACCGATGTTTTTTCTGTCATCGACGAATTTTTGCATATATGTGAGTTTGGGACCATGACGAATCAAGGTTACTGTACACTTAATTTGTTTCTAGAGGTTTAGCCACTGTGTTTTCTTTTACATTTGCACTTCATTCTCGTTCATATGTATAATATAATATATGCTTTTTCTTACCGCCTTTGCAACTTGCGATCAAGAAAAATATCTTCGCTTCGTATTTTCTGTGATTGCCTTTATTATTTCGTTCGGAGCTATACAACGAAAAATAAATCGCTATCGGTTAACAATCTTCGCTAACAATTAATATCGTCTTATTTTTTGAGACACTTTATTTTTCACAGTTTATAATAGTTGTTTGAACAATCAATTTAGCGGTGGATTTAAAGTTATTTTAAAGTTTGCGACAAGTTTAACGCTATTGAATGATTTACTCATGATTGAACCTGTTGTAGATATATGCTACGTTAAAATATTTTTAAATATTCTACGCCTGCGTAGAGTATCAAATTATTTCACGACTTCCAAACGTGTGTTGCAACAATGGGATATATAACATCTGAAGAAAATATCGCTTTTTCAAGCTTCAAATATATATCTCAATTTCACCAACGAAAAAGCGTACTCGAAGCAAAACTAATCCATGTGCTATTTACCAAGGGAGAAACAATATTTAGCAAATATTTGTTCACCTCGTCATGGTAGTTCGGCATAATTGCGCGCTGCATATACTCGATATAGCTATACACTGTGTAAATATCTAGTAGATAAATAAATATCTCTATATTGTTGCAGGTACAAAAGCTGTTTTTCTCCCTATTTTTAAATCTGTGTCGTGCGTTTATTTAGACAAAAATCTGTTATTCTTGTCTTGTCGCTTTGCCTCGATTCTCATGAAAATCGTCCTGGGATATTGTTTTGTTTTCGAATGTTATATTCGTCTTTGCACTTTATTACTTGCTCGGCATCGTTTTTAAAATTTAATTATTGATTGTTTCATACTTAGCCGCAAGATTATCATCGCTTATCCGACGCTTAGCCGCGGAGACTCAATTTTCGCTTCATCGACTATATCCGCCTCTTCTTGGGCTGTCTATCGGTTTGCTTGTATAGGACACACGGTACCTTAGGACGGGGCGAAGGAAACAAGATTATCATCGAAGTTCATCGTCTTAGCTTTTTTCTTTATCACAGAAAGAGAAAGTATACAGAAGTTTAGAGACTTGTGTTTCTTTTCTATATATATTTATATATACGAGCGCGCAATGCTGTTCTCGTATTTAAGGGAGGCAAACATCTCTCAAGATATTTTCAGTTTCTATATATTCGTTTTTGATATATTCTTCTGCGATATGTTTCGATTTCCTCGAAATAAAAACCATTGTAATCGTTTACAGATCGATATTTGATACTGAATATAATATGTTTCGAAGAGCGAGACGCTTGCCTACTTCAGGGGTTCGTTGTTTCGTGTCAGAGCGCGATAACTTTCCCAGGAAACCCCCGAAAGCTCATAATTTTCCATCGAATTGTACAGTGTAATATACAGTAGATTCATAAGGAAAGAACAGACAAAGATTGACTTTCGCATATTAGCATTCTCTCTCTTACACACACATACACATACTCGCTCTCTTTCCCGCGTCACGCAACATATCATTTTGACACGCCCACGCCGCGCTTATCATATATAAAAGCTACCCTTAAAAATTAATGATTGTTGATGCAGTGATTAGAATAGAGCAATTGACGGGAGAAATATATATATATATATATAGAGCCAGTCCTTTGCACTAGATAACATTCTCTTTTCCTTCTTCCACAACGTATCTCTTCTTCTTCTTCTTCTTCTTCTTCTTCTTCTTCTTCTTCTTAAAATGTTTCACTCGCACTTTCGCGTCAGACAGACACAGCGCGACGCGTCCTCGTTCACACTCACGTTTTCACTAATAAAATTACAGTTAGAATTAATCTAGAATAGTTATATCTCTAAGCTGACAAGGTGTATAATTTAACGATTGCCACGCGATAATTTTTTTTCCTCCTCTTCATCGTTTGCTTTTTAATTTCTCCAGCTATACTCCATCTTCTTCTTCTGGGTTCTGATTCGTTTGGTATAATATAAGAGTCCAAGTACTGTATACAAGTCGCTCGGCTGCGAACGATTGTCTTGACGAGATTTATTACAAACAATACGAAAAATTAAGAGCTCGCTCTTCATTAGGCTTTCGTATTCCACTTTTCGCGTGTTCGCACCGAACTCCTACATATATCTCTCTCATGTACGTTATATATTACTTTGTATACGCGTCACACACAAATTATCGTCAAATGAGATTCTTATCTATAAAGTATTACGTACGGATAATTAATCATACATATTTTCAAACAGTTGTAAAAAAAGTACTTGAGAATATAATGCTATACCGATTAATGTGAGATAACAAATGCTTAATATTACAAAAGGTTTCCTTTTTAAAAAACACACCTACGATTACTCATTACAGAACGGTATACATAGTAGATATGAAAATTTCAAAAGAGCGAGTAACTATAATCAGCCGACTTTCATACAATAACACACACGGCGTACCAACTAAAAATTAAATAACGATGTACAATATCTTCTTTTTGCTTTCAACAAACTCATAACGTACGGCGCTCGCAATCATCCCTGCCATGAGCGGCGTGTCCTCATCGCTCAGTGCGCGATGTGTGTCGTGGTGGGTTATTGTTATACCTCGATCACAAGCCGTTTTAGACCCAATTTCTCGGTCGTGCTCCTTCTCACAGGATAACCGAGGAGGACTCGTGCTCGATCTGTATCTCCACGGGCTTATGACCGTCCAGAGAACAGTTGGTACTGTAACAGAAATTGAAAGGGATGGGGGTGACAGAGGCGCGGGCATTAGTCAAGTCGCGAGGCTCTTTTTCAATTATTTTTTTAAGCTTACTTTTTCTTATTTAAGTCGTTAAGTATTTTGTTATTTAGCTGTTTGATTTAATGATAATAATTTTGGTGTATGTGCGCTTCGCAATTGCCAGTGAATTTTTTTAATTTTAATATAGATTGTATCTCTTTCTTGATAAAGATACGAATTCGTGAGTTTAATAAAATGCGAATCATGAATAAATGAACGAATGAATTCTAGCTAACATAGTAACATGCAGCGACCGTTGTGCCCTTTAACAATTCTATGAATTTTCATTTTCTTCATTCGGAAATTTCCGACTAATTGGAGTTTGCGAGAGAAAAAAACGCAGAGAACACGCGCTCGCGTAGTTAAATTTACAACTTGTTTCCTGCTAAATTGAATGAAACAGCCGGAACGGCGCGCGTTTATTTTCTGCTCTCTACTTTTTATGTTAAACAGAGCCGCGAGGTGATTCAATTTTTCGCCGTAAAAACATACCCTGAACGCGTGAAGCTCGCGGAAAACTTTAACTGACCCGTGTACTTACATTTTTTTTCGGTCGATTCGATTCATTCGTCGATGAATATACGTATAACTATTGACCGAGTTATTGACAATATAAGTTCGATATTAATTTATGCATAAAATTATCTCAAGCGCTCTTGCAAAACTTGCCAACTTCGTTTGCATATAAGTCTCTTGATTTTTGCGTATTTATAATTTAAAAAAATATATATACGTGTAGCGAGTGCTCACAAGCGATAAAGAAATAGTGAATGACGGGAAAGATAAATAAAAAGATAAAGGAGTGTTAGCGCCTCTGAAAAAGGAAGCGAGAACAAAGAGTCCAATTGATATTTAAAATTGCGAAGCGCGCACGCACACATATTATATAATTATTCTTTCAGCGGTATATACATCCTTTGACGTCGAAGAGCAGAGCGTGTATTATGTCAATCAAGGCAGATATCAGCGGGCGAATGCACTTCGAAAAATGCAACGTTCCAACCACGTGCAAACAAGGGAAAATATATATACAGAGAGACAGAGATATATAGAGAGACACAAGGATAGATTGGCAGAAAGTAGAAAGAACGAGATTCATAGAGAGAGAGAGAGAGAGAGACAAAGAGACAGAGGAGTTCGCAGCTTAAATATATATACAGTGTGCAAGGAGAGCGTAAACGAGGAGAGCATAACGCAAGGTGTGTCACTAAATTCGATATATATCCAATTACAACTCAACAGATTTTTTACAACTCAGGAGTCATAAAGAAAGCTTCTGTACAATAGTTTTGCCTTTTTTGGGTTTATTTACTTTTTGCAAGCGTGTCTTTGTTTCTCGGGAGTCAGTTCTAATTATTTTTTTGCGCCGCGAGTATGTACAGCGGAGACAACAAAAAATTAGGGAAGAGAAAAAAGTTCACTCAGAATTTAACGAGTAATTTTACAACTGGAGCCCTACTGTCCTTTTTTTTTGTTTTTCATATGGGGCAGTGGCGGTTTTATATTTTCCCTCTTTTTAATATTATGGGCTTTTGTAGTCTATATTTGTTTGTATTCAATATTTTCCAGCTCATATTGTGAAATTCATAAAGTAAGAAACAAAGTAAATGAAACTACATCGGTATGTCGACACCTTTTGCAAAAAACACTGACTCGAAAATATGAGCGACTGTCAAAACTGTTTTTTTTTTTTTCAATATAAGTGGATGATGAATAACGGATTCAATAATATGTACAATTTATGAAATTCATGAAATTCTACTATCAAAAATGCCTTAATTAAGTATCAATAGTTAAGCAGGAACTGAAAACTTATACTTAAAGAAGCTACATTTTTTTTTAAATCTCAAATGATAAACTCAACATCAGCAAGGAAAAATCTTAGGCAAATAATATTCAAACACGATGTCCACAAACCACAAAAATTTAACTCAACGAACTCAATGACAGAACAAAACAGAGCACAAGAGGCATTAGAACAATATATATTTGCAAATAACGAGCGAAAACTCTGTACCGGAAATTCATTTGATTCGTGTTTTCTTTACTGATAACAATGCCCTGGAAAAGAAGGTATTGCGCAAATTTTCAATCGTTCTTGACGCGCTGAAGGTTAACCCAACGTTTCAATAAATGGGGGTTTTGCGGATAATCAATTTTGCTAATCAAAGGCAAATAATTTTTTCTAAAAATTCAAACGCGTCTTTGTCCGTAATTGCTTTCGAAAATGAAATACACAATGGCTTTAATTTACGTTGAGAGCAATCTGATTCCACTGTAAATAGAGGTATTTTCGTATCCATCAAATTGGATTGGATATCGGATATACAATAAACATAAAAATTGCAACTATCAAAATTCAATATCTCGTAATAATGCACTGAAAATTTGGTCGCATACTTCCTTTGTTAGCACCACGGCATAAAAACTGCGAATTTATGCAGCCTCACTCGATAATCCAAGCGGAAGGAACAGCGAGTACCCCAGGTTTTTCTTGTGACGTATCGGCCAAGCGTTCGAAAATGACATGATTCTACGACTGATCTACATTTCCAAGGGTAAAAACGGTATGGATATTGCATAGTTGCGTGACTCTTAACTCTCATGGCTTTTCATTAATGTATAACAATACTATGCGACTGCAGGTCATGCAATGTGTTTACAATAATATATGACCAACATAATGCTGGGCACGTACATCCTTTCCAGGATTAATCGTGCTATACGATTGCAGCGGAATTCTTTATTAACGACTTATTTTAGAGCGCCGGATTTTAATTGTGTTATTTAAGCTTGTTATATCGACTTAATATTACCAGAATAAAGCTGCCTCATGCAATGAACTCGCAACGATGTATTGCAACTAGGTGAATAATCAACAAATCCTACAAAGTTGCCGACGACATCACGAAAAAGGCCTGGGGTATCAAGCGATTATCATCTCTCGTGCTTGGGACTAGAGAGCAAGGCAGCGCATGACTCGACAATACAAATCTATATGTGAATGATATGTTTGAATTGAAACTTTGGTAATCTTGCGTTCGTTTGGCAGAGGAACATTGAGATCCTTACACTGTAACCATGGGTCAGTGGGAAGGTTGTCCCGATGGCTGCAGGAGTGATGGAGAGAGTGTTGGTGGTGGTGGTCCATTCAGGTTGAGGCAGATGGGGGGTAGTTGTCTTACCATGCCGGAGCCAAATTGCTGGAGCAGTCCGGCGCCTTGCTGGGACGAGGTCGAGGAGACCGAGGGCCTGCGCGAGCCGCGTATGCTGGTCATGCTCGAAGACAGGAGATATGGGACGCTGCTGCTCGTTATCGGCATACCGCCACCCTGTTACAACAGAAATTACCATATTGTTCCTACTCTCTTCAGCCTAATATCATAGTTCATAATTTAATTGTTCAATTGAACCCGATATAATTCAATAATTGAATTATACCGAGTGGATAATTCACAAAATTAAACGTAATGTCAAAAGAATAATAATCACCGACGCCCACATTCTGTCACTAAAAATCAAAAGGAAAATCGTAACCACTAAATTTTCCGCCTTGAAACGCCCAAACGCGTTTCAATCAGCAAGAGAATAAGATAAAAGCAAAGCTATCGTACCGTGGGAGGTGAGAGATTGATATTGGATCCACGTCGCTCCTGGGGTCCGGTACTCGAGTGCCTACGTATGGGCAAACCGCTCCCGGGCGTACCGCCGGGCGAGCTCGCACACGACGGGGCGATCCTAATCTTCGGCGTCATTAGGGTGTTGTCGGAGAGCCGACGGCTCGTGAACGTGTTGGCCACGCGCAGGAAGTTGCTGTCGGCATTTGCCGACGACGTCGAGCCGAACCACCAGGTGCCCAGCATGCCTGCAACGAGAGAGAATATTCGGGGTTACTTACACGGTGTTAATGATAAGCAAGCGATAAAGCTGATCGAAAGTGACAGCTGATGTTATCGTAGATCTTCCGAGGACGGGAATGTGATTTATTTTGCAAATGGTTTCAAGGTGCTGGGAAAACAAAAGGATTTTAATAACAAAACGTTATTAAAATGATTTTGCTCTGCTTAAATTCCGGCAGAAATAATTTCAAAGGAAACAAAGACATTTTTTAAAAACAGTTGCACTCACAAGCCATGGAATTTTTCCTCGACGTCATATTCTCTGCAGAGGCCGTCATGGACATGGAACCTTGAGCAACAAAAGAACGATTATATAATGTTGCACGCTTGAATTTTTTTTTATTAAAAGGCTGCTTTTGTAAAAGCGAAAAAGTATAAATAGTAGAAACACGTGAAATGAAAACACACCAATTGAATTTTTCCTAGCCATATCCTCAGCGGACGACGTTTTTCTTTGATCTATGCGCAGATTTGGAATGTTGAAGGGCGGTACGTGCATGTTGTCGGTGCTGTACTGATGACGTAGCGGACGGTGTCTTTCAGGACTCGGTAACGAGAGATTATCGAGTTTCAGCTTGTTCCTTTGATTTCTATAATTTTCAAATCGCATACCTAATTACGCTACGTTCAAATACGACGAGCGTGACGTCTATCTAATGCACTTACCTTTCTATGTGATTCAGCATTTCTTGCAGAACCTCCAGCAGATTTGTAAAGTGCTCGAGAGTCAAGCCGGGATTAACAGTCTGCGGAAGTAGCGACGGCATTACGCGTGTCGCCATTATGTTGACCGACAATCCATATTTCTTGTCACTCAGCATTAACCTATATATGCCTGCAAAGCCAAGCAATTTCACATTGTATTCAGGTCGCGTTTTACTTTTTAAAATTCTGCTTTATTCTAAGATAACACAATTCAATGGAAAGTCGTTTTTCTGAACTATTAATAACTGAATTTATTTATTATTATTATTTTTTTTTTTTGAACGAACGTTTTACGTATTAATTAAGGGAAGATTCACTTACTCACAACCCTGACGATAATTTCGGGCTCCTGGAGCTTTACCTCCCAGAGTAGCGGCAGTACCTCGTCGATGATCTGCTGCTTTTCTAGTCTGTCGAGAATACAGGAGAGCGCATTCATAAGGATGCGCTGATCCGTCGTGCTCTTCTCAAAGGCGAGCTTTAGCTTTGGAAGAACCGTCCTGCGTATCGCCATATCATCCAAGTAACCCGTTACGTTCGCTACCGCCACAAATGCCGCCGTCTGGAAGATATCAATATTCGCGTCTTTTATCAGTAAGAAAATAAATTTAAAAATATAAAATTAAGTCAACAGCTTTGCCGAAGAAAAAATCTGTTATAAGTTAGCAGCAGTAGTAGGTAATGTCGGGGTACGGTAAGACGCTTAGCCCCTTGAAGCTTCTAACATCAAAGTAGAGATTATAGAACTAAATTGAAAAATTTCTAAATTAAATCTCACTTGAATCTGAATGGTGTTGCTCTCGAAAGAGTTATATAGCATGGGCAGCACTTCCCTCTGCACATCGTCGAGCGGCGTTTTCTCCAGGATAATGTGGAGATTCTCGAGCAGCACAACGGAGCCCTGGATCGATCTCGGCGCCGAGAACAACGGCCTGAAGTTCGGAAGGATTATGTTCTCGTACTCCTCAATCGTACTGTGCTGGATTATGTGAAGCATTGGCTGCAATACTGCTGCAAACACCTCTTGCGAGCGAGCCTCGTGTTGCAGATATGGCCAGATGTGCTGGTACCAGAGTTTCTAGAAAATAGAATTTTATTTCGATTGTGTTCTATACTTATATAGTAGTAGAAGAATTCGCCTCGTTAGAAATTTTTAGGTTGTAGGATCAAGTACATAGTTGCAGAAGTAATTTATCAGAAATCAAATGGTTTGAAATCCTTATTCAGGAATTCGTTGAGGAAATCAAGGTTTTAATATGTTTCAATAACGATTGGAGAACTGATTAAATTCTCGCAACTTAAATAACATAAATTATGTATTTATGATATACATGTAATTAATTTGGAAATATTAATTATCGGCTGAGGATCAGCAGCGTGATTAACTGTTTAACGATCAAAGAAATAATTAATAATTAATGCAAACTCCCGCCAAGCTCTTTATGATAAAATGCACTTCAAAAGTTTTTTGTTTCGAAAGTTGCTGCCTGATACGTCTAAAGGGTTTATTTCATAATTGCGAACATAACACTCGCTTTCATGGTATTACAAAAAGAGAGGAAATTAGTTGGTTTTATTCTTACTCGTGGGATGTAGGGCAGTACTTCTTTGAGCGTGTTTTTGTAAAAGTGCGCCTTTTGTGCTGGATCTTTCATGTTAATGACGTCCAGAAACTGCAGAGCATGTACCGATGGATCGCTGCAAAATAAAGCAGTTTGTAAATTTTCAAAGATTTGCTTGAAAAAGAAAGCAAAAGTAAAACTTTAGCCGCTCTTTAAAAATCCATACATCTCTTGAAATAGCCAATAACAATCAACCCTTACGACTCCTAAAAATTATTGTATAACGTATCCACCTTATCAGAAGAACAACAGCGACATCATTAAATATTTCTTATACGCATCAATCCTCGCTTTAACGAGGCCAGCATAGCAAAATTCATCCTTATAGCTTGGCCTCTAGCACCGCGTGTGTCGTGCGATAAATAAGCCATACCGATGACGACGATAAATCGGTGTAACACTCGTACAGCGCTCTCGGCTTACTTTACGACGAAGACTGTGTTCTGGGATTTTCAAAAGTGCCTTTTTAGCGGTTTTAAAAATTTTACAAGTTATTGGCAGAAGTTCCGAGACATGCTTTTTACTCGTCGAGATGTGTACGCGGGGTAAAATTGTTTTTTTATTAGGGCCGTTCGAATGAACCGTAAATTCGAAGGGCGTTCGCTTGATGTAAGTGAATCTTACGAGTAGTAAAAAGCTATTTTATTTTACGGTGCCGAGGCTTTTGACTTGCTTCCACGTACGGGCTTGTTGATATCATTTTCCCGCTTCTATCTGAAATACTTTTATTTGGAAAAAAAGATTCGACTCGCGTTTTTTTTATTCTTTAATATCAATAAAAAGAATGTAATCGTTGACGGCAAAGTATTAAAAAATTAAATCCTCTTGTTCTCCGCAAAAACTGCCAAGCGGTACATTCAACGCACGAAAAAAAACTCCACCACAGTCACCTCTTTCGAGGCCAAATCTACAATTTAAAGCCCGCTTCAGCCGGCTCTGTATTAGCGAGTCAAATGAGGAGTCTGGCAACACCCCGGGGGTTCGTTCGCTCGAGTATAAGAATGACCCGCTCGACGCGTATAAATATATATACAGACACCAGCAGCGTGTAACTCGAATCTCTCTCTCACGAGTAGGCGATGATGTATATGGCACACAGTAGGGTAGAAAGTTTATGCAGCACGTACCTGAAGTACTTGATCAGAGAAAGGAGTTGGGCGGTTGGTCGTTGCCTCGGTTCCTTGTGCAGCAGCCTCGACACGGCCTCCTGTAGCGGCACCGGTACTCGCGGCAGTAGTTTATGAACTTGATCCTCTAGCTGCACGAGATGGGCTTGTGTGATTATATTCGAAGGATGGAGATGCGAGTTTATTTTCGGGTAAATTGCGCGCTTTAATGCGCTAGACCACGAGAGTTAAGTTTTTCATTCGCTTGCGGAAAATTATGAAACGAAGCGAATTACACTGGAACGGATTAAACTCTTCGCGTTAAAATTATACTCGGTTATTAATTCTCGTGTATATTAAAATTAACGCGCAGTTCTGTAATTACTCGGCGAAATACTCTCTGCACACGAATTAAAATCTTTCGTTTATTATTCAACGCATGCTAAATCCAAAAAGTTGGCGAATCTTCAAAGCCTTTCGACTCTGACGCTTCTATTATCTCAAAGATATTCACGGTACAATAACTTTTTAAGGGCTGACAAAAGCCCGCACGAACTGTATGCCTGAACGTCGCAGAAAGTACCCTTGTAACTATTCAAGTAGAACTAAGGCGTCTGGCAAGCAAGCGAAACGATCGACTCGCACCCTTTAAGACGATATCAATAAAGTTTGGAGCCCTCGAGCGAGTTCCTCTCAGTCGTGCGCGGCAGACTAAATTCTCAAAGGTGACGCCACTTTTTGAAATCCTTTCTAATGCTCTTTCTGTTTCGCTTTGCAAGTCATTTTTTATTTTTCCACGGTAGAAAAAGAGGCGTATTTCAAGGTTCACTTGTTAGCTCGGTTTACTCGTAAGCTGCACAGGCGCAAGTGGTGCTTATTGTCTTCAAAGGAATATTTTGCACATGCGGCTCACCGTTTCAATCTGTTTGAGGTAATCGGAGACGTTGTGATTCGCTTGGATGAGAGGCCGGCCGTGATTGAAGACTGAACAAATAACCATTCCGAGGCTGTACATGTCGCTGAGGATGCTGCCGATCTTCTTCTGCTGCACTTCGGGAGCTACTCGAATGGAATATTCATTTTTGCGTGAAATATCTATTTTACAAATCAATTTTACTCGTGTGCAAAAATGAATTTTTTTTTGGCTTACCCATATAGTCGAGATTCGGCTGAGTCATTTTAGGTACTCGATTGGTCCACTGGGGAAGAGGGACTGGGTCCATCGCGTCTCTTTCGTTTACCCTTTCTGAAATAATAATAAGTAGGTCGTGTCGCTTTTAAAACACTTGTTTTGTTTTATAAAATAATGATCGATTAAAGACACAATGGTACAATGAATAATGCAGACGTCCAAGTGAATGTCATCACGAGCGTATTAACGCGTTATGCAATTGCCTTGTTTTTACATTAACGTACGATCAATTGTTTTGAATTATAATCCACTTTATTTTCAGTACAAATTTGAATAACCTTTTTATCAACTCTATACAACACGGTTAATAATCAACTTATTGTCATTGTCAACGTATTGCATAACCGTAAATTCCAAGCGCTCTCGATTGCTTCTCACACACACGCTACTTAAAACTAAAAATGACTATCAAATTGAAAATAACACCCACCTATAAACTCCAATCCGAAGAGCTTCCACGTGCCCTTCTTGGTGATCAGGATGCTGTTGGGGCAGACGTTCCTGTGCATGACCTGACAGCTGTAGTGTAAAAATGAGAGGGCCTCGGTGCACTGGAGCAAGCCGTACTTGATCTCGATGTCGAGCATGTCGTATTCCTTGGCGAAAGTGGGTCTGCCCGAGACGTTTTGCTGGTTGGCTGTGTGTTGATGGTGGCCGTGATGATGGTTCATGGTGGACGAGGCCGCCGATGCCTGAGCCGCCATCGCTGCGGCCTGCTTCTGCTCGTCAGCTGCCAGGACGTTCGCCAGACTTGCCAACACTGGCTCCGAGACAAAGGCTAGTGTCTCCGGGCATTCTTCTACTTGGTGAACTACCTGTAACGATGGGTTTGTGCAAACAATTCATTGGACTAGTTTTGACTTGAGAAGGCATAACAAGAGAAAAAAGTGAGAGAAAGAGCGTATTGAAAAGAAAACTTTGGTTAGAATAAATGTAAAAATGAGCGATAAACTTTTACGAAGCCACCGAAGAAATAAAATGTTCCTCGCTACATAGAATTTCACTCAGACTTCGGCTGCTAACGCTCGTCTATATACCTCTTTCCCTCTCGCTTTATCTCACTCTGTTGTAAAGTAAATTATCCTCCTAAGACGTTCGCCGTTCTACAAAAACGAATTACTGCTTCCTCAACTACAATTGAAATGGGGTTGAGGTTTCGCGCAAGTTTGAAATAGACGTGAACCGAGAAGCAAGCAGTGCAGTTCGATAAACTATAAATTGGTAACTAAGAAATTCAACCGAATTCGTAAGTAGAAAGTTTATAAGACACGTACAGCTGAATTTCCGGCGTACGCCGCGAGAATAGCCCTGTGGAGTTTCATATGTCTAAGGAGTTTAAGTTGTTAAATTATATAACGAGACGTTATGGACTGGAAAATCCGATGAACGTTAATTGATGAGAGGCTATTCGTTTTTAATAACTTATTATCGAGAAAGCAAAGACTCGTCGTAATAGCATTTTGAGATATCATTGGGTTAATCATCTCTCGTCTCTTCATAATTATCGGTATTACGATATAAAAGAATTTAATTATCAATCAGCTTTTATAATTTTTTTTTAATACAATCCAGCTTTGAAGCTCTTACTCAACGATTATTATTGTTAATAGGATTGACCTACATCAAACATTAAAATTAATCAGTTTTGAGATGGATCAGATATTCCATTAAATATAGTAGTATTTGATTACGACCATCGGAGGTGAATAAAAGTTATTTAAGTAAGAAATTCATCAAATTATAATGACGTGTAACTTAAACGAAAAATGTAACTTTGCTCAGTAAACATTCGATTCACGCAACATTTTGTTATGACATAATTTTTTATGAACGCGAATAAAAAAATACTATTACGTCTATTACGATGATAAATACGATTACATAAGTTTGATAACTTCTCGGTTTTGCTCAGCGCTTTCTTCAAGTTGCTCCCAAACAGGAAAGATTTTCTCGTTAAGAAGTAGAAGGGATTATCTAAATGTCTTAATAGAGTTTGCTTGATGTAGATAAAGTTTTTTATTGTGCGAGTACGAAAATAGCTTCTCTACGCGCGTATTCGCTTTGAATGCGAAATACCGTTTAAAGCTGAGAAAACATATAATAACAAAGTTGAAATACCTGTAAGATTTTCGGATGCCTAAAACGCTCCAAGTGACGAACTCCGACACGCAGCGTCTCCGTTACAGCTTCTTTTCTTTTAGGCTTTGTGATCTTCTCCACCGAACGTTTCTCGAATAAAAATATTGACACCTCCTGAAACAGAAAGTTATTTTATAAATGTCTGAGCATAGCTTGATTAAACTGTCTGTGTCTGTAGCAAATTGCAGTGGCTAATGATGCCGCCACAGAACGATAAATCAATTTTTGGTGATTTCCCATTAGTATGATACTGTCATTAACTACAACGCTGTCTCGTTAGTATTTTTCTAGGAGGGTTGTTTTGAGATAACTATATATTAAGCCATATTGATGGATACACGAATTCCTGACCTATTTATACTATTATTAATAAATTACAGAACAATGTCGCTTCAACTTTAATTCTTAAATCATAAAAAAAAATTCAATTAAAATTACAGCTTGCAGTGAAAGCTTTTGAGCATTAAAGAAAAAGACTACACCCAACTAATATCCAACCCGTATAACACTTTAATTAAAACGCGAGAAGCTATAAAGCTGTACAAAAAAAAATAACCACACCGCAAGCGCAGCAATAATATAGAAAAGACGGAAGCCTTGGACGAGGAAAATTCTTTATTATGCTAACGTCGATAATCGGGGACAATCGAAATATCGCCGGCGCTCGAACGTGTTATAATGGGTATAGCTGCGTGTATGTGTGTGTACATCAATAGAAGAAATCGGGGGAAAAAAGGAGAAAAAAAAATAACGCGGAAAAGATCGAGGGGCGCATTCCGCAGCGAGCGATATTGATTAATTGCGCAAACGAAAAGATAAGCGGACTCCGTACCTGCCCCGGCACTGCTACGCTCAAGATGGCGAGAGAGAACTGGGTGAAGGTGAGGAATTATACAAGATATTTAATTTACGTTTTTATGGAATCTTTGTGCTTTTGCGGGAAATTTGACGTTTCTATATACAAGAATTCATCGTATAAATATTAAACTAAGTGACCAATTTATGCTACGTTAATAGCTCTGCGGCTATTGAATAATCCGCCGCAAGTTATTTTCGTATTTATAAATGCAAAATCGCAAAGCTCCATATAACAGCTGCCCCGGTGCGACGGGACTTTATTCATCAAGGCTATTAATATAAAAAAAAAGGCAGACACAAAATAAAAGAGAAATATGTGGGCGAAGAAAAGATTACGCGAGAGTGTGTGTATATATATATAGCAGCCGCGATAATTCTTTTAATTAGGACCTAAAAGGAGCGGCGAAGAAATTTATAACCCACTTAATTATCCTGGATAATGCGAGAAGGGCGCGTAATAATTTGCATGAAAAAAGTTGGCCGACAGACGAGGTTAAAGCCGACTTATTCGAGACGCCGACAGGCGAAGGGTGTTAACTTTGGTCTTTAGGAAAAACGCTATAACTGTTGCCACTGATGACGATGCTCTTGTTTTCTTTCTAGCAAGTTTTTCGAACTGACGAGATTTGTTTGGGACGTTTAATTATCAGTGCGACATGTTTGCGTTCAATAAACGGAGTTCCGAGAAAATCCGTTGTTCTTTCCACTATCGTAAGTATTAAACTTTTTTTCTTTCTACCACAATATTCTACTGAATACGAAAATCTCTGCATACTAACATTTTTACGAGCTTTGCCCCCGACAAAAAAATCCAACCCTGGCTCGCAAATAAAATAATTTAACGCTCGTTAACTTTATCTCCCACATCTCTATAACTCTGCTCACCCCCTAATATACACCGGGCTTTTAAAACCTCGTCGCTCGATATAATCCTTCCTTCTATCCTGTACATATTATATACAGCAACTACCCTGAAAGTGCGTAATACATAAATCCTCGACCAAAAACTCTACTCGCTCGGAATACACAAACAAAACAGAGCGAGAGAGATACCTGAATTTTCCATTTCTATCTCTCCTACTCCCTGGCTGGTTACAGGCTTGTGTAACGCAAAAGGGGAGAACCTCGAATTATTCAAGCAAATTAGAAGAGACGAAGGAGCGAGAGGAACGACTGGCTTCTAAATCTTCCGCGCTTAATTCCGAGCTCCGTAGCTCTGAAATATATGCGACTACTGGTGCGGCGGCGGTGGTGGCGGCAGGTCACGACGACGCGGGAATATAATCGCGACGCGGTGAAAAACGGGGCATCTCTCTTGGAGCAGTCGCAGAGCAAAGAGGAAAGGAAAGAGAGAAACGGAGGAAAAGAATAATGGCTCGTTTTGATTGATAGCGCGGCTGATAGTGGCAAGCGCTGTGCGACGCCGTCGTAGCTATAAAAAGGGAGAGTATAAGTGTGTATATATGTATATAGCGGGAGCTCTGGAAATGATTTGTCTGCGTGTGCCGGTGAATTTTTCATTGGACGCATACGCGGAATACGCGGGAACTGCTTTGTGGGCTCGTGATTTTGGGGAAGTAGTTTTTTCGGCTCTAAATAACTGATTCTGACAGGGTGGAATTCAGCTCGGAGAATTATTTACCGGAAAAATTGTCGGCGAGGTATTTTGACGTTTATTCTAAAATGCGCTTGGGTATATATATATATATACAAAAAAAAAAACTTGAGCGACTATAATGGAATTTCTCAGAAACGGGCTTTCAAGATATACTTTACTCTGTATATGGTATGTGTATATGGGTAAACGTGAAATTTGTTGAATTGTCAATTAGTGACGTATTAACAAAGTTTTTCAATTACAAAGACTCGATGAATCAGGCTCGAAAATCGGATTAAAGCATTTCCGTGTCCCGTGACGGATGCCATTTAGCACTGCACGCTGAATCTAACGTATTATAGGTACTAATTCTAACGTCATATTTAATCCTTTGAGACGGATGCAATTATCCCATTCGAACTATTTGCACGAGGATTGCATTGACTTCTAAACGCGCTCAAGTTTGACACATATAATAAGAAGCGTTAATCTTTAAAAACTGTCGATTATACGCGCTGCTATACACAAAACCACACAAATCATTGAAGCTCAGCTTCCTCGTACAAATAACTTTTCCAACTCGAGCGCACGTCAAGGAGATAAGCAAAACAAAGCATATCCGTCGGAGAACAAACAAAAAAAAAACTAAGGTACATCCCTATAAGGTCAAAATTTTTTAACGACCATATCTCTCTCCGACAACAAAAAAGAAGCTACTGCCACTCCTCGAAAAGACCGTCTCACGTCAGATAACCAGGTAAAAAGCAGGAGCCAATTACGCACGAGGAAGTGTATAGCTCTCGGAACAAAAAGTCGGAATAAGCCCGACGGCGGCGGCGTGTTTTTCAACTTCGATATAGTATTATATAAGAACATACCTTGCCGTCGCTCTTGCGGTATCCCTCGAGGATACGCCAGACGTTCTCGGGTCCAGCAGTGGCCGACTGTTTGCCCACTTCGAACTGGTTCCAGATGGGGTTCGACTCGAGGACGTTGGGTGCCACTGGGGTCGAGGCAGCCCCACCGCCGCTCTTGAACTTGGAGAACATCGTGCGCGCGCCCATTCGCCGTAGAGTCTATACTCCTGCCGGCCAGGGCGAGCTGCTCACGCCCCCGTTATATTGCTGCTGATGTTGGCCTCGCTCGCGTTACTGCTGCTGCTGCTGCTGCTGCTTTAATCTTGTCCTGTAATCCGAGAGGACGTTGTCGTTAGTTAATTTGAGTATGTCGCGGCGTAATTTAAGGACGTCATATATGCGGAGGTGCGTTGGGCTGGAAATAGATTTTTCGATTGTGGCTTGTGATGGATGATATTTCAATTTTAAACATCGAACGTAAAGCTGTCACGCGTTTTCGTGTATTATACACTGTGTTTGTGCCCGACTTGTTGCTCAAATACAATAGTTATGAAGTTTACAGCAGCAAACTGCGGCGGTCTGCTTAAATGATGGACTTGGGTTACCCGCCAACGCCATTCAGCTGACTTGCAACAAGTCCTTAATTAGACCTGATCCTCTTGCCTCTCGGAACATTTTCCCTACTCATTAAACCCGACGACTACTCGGAAATCAAAAACCGCCTAAAAAACAAGTAAAGGAAAAAGTATAACAAGTGCACCTTTGCAACAGCACAATTACTCTTCGTAGAACATGCACACGTCTGACCCAGCAAGAACATTTCTACTTATCGCCGAGCTTTGCTCGCGTCAGACAGAAAGACAAAGTTTCTCAAAGGAACTACGGCTGCTGCGCAGCTTCCTGCTTAAAATGTCAGACGGTTCACTCCAAGAAAATCCCGAGACTTACACTCGCTGACGGAATAATTTGTCTTCTCTTCTTTTTTTTTTCTCGCCTACAGAATACATACACACCTACAGAACAATAATAACAATAGCTAGAAGTTCGCGGAGTATAGATATGCATGTATATACAGTGTTATGCTGAAAGTTCGGTTGACCTCCTTTTATACCGTGAGAGGCTGCGCACGACAGCGAGTTTTATAATAAACTAAAATAAGTTTCAGCATAACCCTAAGTCATAGGACAGCAGCAGCAGCAGGTCTCTCTTTTTTTGTCGATAATCCTTTTTTCTCGAGAGAATGGCTATATATCGACCCGGTCGAAAGTAGCACTCTATATACCGGAGAGCCAGAGACTCTCGATATTTTTTAAGGTAGTTCTGATACACTTTGACAGCTTTCCGGGCGGGCGAAGTTTATTTACGGCCTCGCTTGCATAGGTAATTTTTCTTAAGAGCGACGACCGGTGAAATTTTCTCCAACTTTACGAGAGTTTTAAAAATAATTTATCGTCGCTAGAGCCTGAGCTGAGGTGTATTATCAGGAACGCGTTGTCTCTGGAAATTCAGCGGACAAGTCTCTGATGTATATTAAAGCGAAAACTATTCGTATAGAAGAACCGCTTCGGTGTGAAAAAAATCAATATTTTCCAAAACGAAGGGTCAGTAAAGTATAGCGCCCTCGGAACACATGTTTTTTTCAAGCCTTATAAATAATGCATCGTAATCCCGATTTAATAATGTATCGCTACACACCGAGTAGTCCACTATTTAACTCAGCCCCTCCTCCTGTTTCTCTCCAAGGCAGCAGAAATATATCTGGAGCGCATATAGCGAATACTTGCTTGAGCGGAATAACGTCCCCCGTAGAAGTATAAAAAGATTCTTTCATTCAGAGAATTATACAGATCGCGGCGTATAAATTTTCTTCGTCTCGCCAGAAAGGTATATGCTTATGTCATATACAAGCGTGTGGGAGGAAAGTATAGGAAGTGGCGGAGAGTCTTAACGAGCTCGATTTTTAAATTTGTCGAGAAAGACGCGCGCGAAGGGGAACGATTCGAGTTATCTCTTTCTAGGAAGTTTCTCTCTCGTGTCGATGTATATACATACGGCAGGTGGAATATATAAGGAAAGTTTTCGAGATTGCGTCGATCGATATTACATCGGATGGATTTTAATGGCTTTGTGGGGGATGATATTTTTTTTTCTTCGCGCGCATCAGTTCAAAGCGTATACGCGCGCGTGTGATAAGGAACTCGCTATGAATACAGACGTGGGAATATCTGATTATATATAGTATACGAGCGTCAAAGGCGCGTGAACGAAGATTTTTCCTTACTTTTATCATTTCGAGTATTTTATATTTGTACTTTCTAATTTTACACTGCGCGGCGAATTAATTCGGTTTGATTTTATCCGGGCGAGCAGAGAAGGATAATACTTGCGTTTGTAAAGCAGGTACACTCGATCTCTACTTTAGCCGAGTGAATTTTTCTACTTCATCTGATAATAGAGGCTTCCTTCGGGCTGCACTAACAAGGATAACCTCCGGATCCTTGCGCTTAACGATTTTAATCAAGCTCTCGGAGCTATTTATAGAGTAGTAGAAAGGTGGAAACTGACCGAGTTATATATAGCCGTAATGTATCAATTTCAAGTTCATACAAAAGTTTTCGCTGAATTCAGTTACAATCGCATTCTAAATAAAAATCATCATCTGCAGCGACTATCGATCTCTAATACTCAACATCCCCTAGAAAAAAAAAAAACAATCATCTAAGCGGCAACAGCAACCCTTATATAAGTCCGATCCGTCTTGTGCATTAACTACAACTCGTTTTTCCCTCGCCTCTGGTTCTCCCCCATTAAAATTGAGTCCTCCATCATCCATCGTATCATAACGTCGACATGCCATCGCCACACTCGCTCCTTCCCGAAATCCACGCATATATAGCCACACACACATATATACAGCAGTAGCTCGCCTTCATCCGCAGAATATCGCAATCCGAGAGTCGAACCGGAAGCTCATATAAGCCAGGCGTACAACGCGGCACGTTACAGCCGTCAATCAACGCACGTTATGTGCGGCTGATTGACGGCTGCGTATATATCTATAGGTATACGCAACAAGCGAGGGGAAGGATATTTAATTTTTTTTTTCTCTTTCTCTCCGAGGCTACGTGCGGCAATCTGACAGTGCGAGAAAAAAAAGGGCAGCGTCCGCGTGTGATTATCCGCGATCATTCATCTGGCGCCTTTTTTGCGCGCGAGGATCTGGTGAATTATGAATAATGTAAGGCGTTTTGGGAGTAGACGGATGAGCGACGCGTGAGGTAAGGTTGCGATTTATTCTGTGTGTGTGTGACTCTGTGCTTATTTCTTCTTCTTCTTCGAGAATCATTAAATCTTACTTTTCCAACTCTCCGTAGCGTCAAAGTGAAACTGATGCTCCTCTCCGCGGACTCTCTGCAAGCCATTATCGAGGCAAACTTTGGAGGGAGGAAAAAAAAGCTATACTCAATAAGCAAAGTAGGTCAGCGTTGGAAAAGGAAACTGTTTCGCCCGCAAGTTTTCCTTTCTACCTCGAGGAAGACAAAAAGAAACGAACCAATCCGACATTTTATTTCCAAATTTATCGTCAATTCCGGGACCGGCGCGCGAATATAAATTCCCCTCCCGGGCCAACCTCCGCCTCCTATATATACGAAATAATTAAAGTGTTCACTATATAGGCCCCGCCGCAGTGTTTATTACGCCCCGCTTTCCCCCGTATAGGAACCGAGTAGGGTCGGGAGAACAATTGGTCGATAACGCGAACGAGGCGAGAGAGAGAGAGCAAGACAATAGACAGCCTTCGTATCGGGCGTCTGGTTCGAGATAAAGAATATTATCGAGGCGTGCGTCGTCGTCGTTGTCTATTATAGTAGAGGTATATGGGTAGATGCTGTGCGAGTTTACGGCCCTGACGCTTATACTATATACATTGTTCGGAGGCTGATGCGCGTGTCGATGCGTGAATTAGGAGGTTAGATGTCGTGGAATGTGTATATATAGTTTCGCTTTTATGGACTGCAGCTTTCGCTTTTACGATGTTCGGGGGAGCGGTTGTATATGTATACGTCGGTGTATATAGGGCCGATTCGAATTTGTCTCCGGCTGTGACAGACGTTTATGGCTCTCTGGATAGTTTGTCTGATTCTTCTTTTTAAGGCTCCGCGCTTTAAAGGAAAAGAAACAATTTCATTATAGGACAACTGTTCGATTGCGCACTCATATAATACATAGGCCAAAAAGTTTTTCGAGAAAAGAAACCCCTCAATAAAAAACAATCCAACAGCCATTGCTCCGATCAAAGCACACGACTCGGAAGAAAGATAAACTGATGCTAATGCAAACCGAAGCAGTAACTTGAAAAAGATGAAGCCCGAGAGATAAAAGGCTGTGTCTGTGTGTGTGTATATATGTGCTCCTAAAAGCGCGAGCGATAAAACGATCCTCCAATATATCAAAGAGCTCCCTGCTTCCGAAGGAGAAATCCGCGTCGATAAATAACGAGCCCCTCGACCCTTTCTTCTTCTTCTTCTTCTTCGCGTGCGCGCAAGACTCAAACGAAGAAACATCGTGGTCGCGCCTTAAGAATTAGCCTATATGTACTGGGTGTGTGAAGAGACCGACGATTGATGGGGTCGCTCACGTGGCTTTTCAGGATACGCTTTAAATTTTGGCAATTGGGTCGCGTCGTTGAATTAAAATCGAATCTTATTATTCGCGCATGAAAAAATACAGATTCGCTGCCGTTACGCGGAGATTAAAAATGTATAGGTTATTCGAAATGCGCGTAATTATTATATCCCGCAGCGGTATAATCGCTGACCTCGACGTCATTAACATTACCAGTTTAAATTGTTTGCATCGTTAAACCGCTGCGAGAGAATTAATTATTAAAAGCACGTCCTAATCGAGGCTGCTGGGTAATACTGCACGCGTTTCGAAAATACCGGATTATTACGTGTGAATAAAATCTGTGGCTTTTACACAGGCAAAACGAGTTTAACAACACTTTTTGAGTATTCCGTGTATTCGAACCTGGTAGAAAAGTTAGCTAATTGGTGAAGAAATTAGCTTATTTAAACAAAGATAATACAAATAAGGCATACAATATCTTTCTATTTCTCAACATTTAATGTTTGACATCTTTTCTTCTGAATCTATGTATAGGTCTACTTAAGAATGGAGTTAAGTTTTTTCTTCGCATTGCAATTAGTAGGTATAAAAATGTATGATTTAATAATAATAATGATTAATTAAAACAGCTCTTTGTTAAGTTTAAACGAGTTTCATAATTATTTTTGGCGAACTGGAAGTAGATTACAGTAAAAAAACTGATCTTAAGTCAAGTCGATACTGCAGTCAAAATGTGTATACTTTCAATAGAAGAGCGTAAAAATCGTCTTATTACGAGACGGCCTGTCTCTAAATATCTAAACGTTGGACTTGTTGCGCCGGAATCTCCTCAGCCTGTTGCCGAGTTCACAAACTCCCTTTTTCTGTTGATTTAATTTGAGAAGAGAGGGAAAGTCTAATGAAAATTCAGCAACGAGAGAGGGATAATTATATTTCTCGAATCTTTGTTAACGAATTTCATCGTGTAAGCGGACTATGATGTCAGGTAACGTGCGACTGAAAAATAATCTGATTTACGTCTCAAAGGGAAAGTCTCGAACGACTTCGACAAAAAAGGAACGAAAAAAAAAACCTCAGTAGGCAAGTCCTCAAAGGGCTGCGAAGACTCCCTGAGTCGAAATCCTTCAAAAGACCAGTTCGAGCTAAAAAATCCTCTATCTCTTTTTCCTGCTGCAGGTATATATAGCACGAAGAAAAGAGGGAAGGGGGTGAGATTCAACGTCTGGGTGACGTCAGATCGAAGGGAAGGGTAAAGACGAGCTCGGACTTGGAATATTCTATGGCTGCTTTTAACGCCGAGGACGTGAGCCTCAGGCGGGATAAGGAGTGTAGAATGAGAAGGAAACTGCTGAGGCGAGAGGGAGTCTGATGAGGCTGAGTGGTCCTGTACGAGAGATTATGGGAAGAGTATTTATGTGGTTTTCAGAGGCTTGGTAGATTTTGTAGACGATATTTTAACTATGATACCTAGTTTGATACTTGAAATTCTATAAACGAAATATGTTCAACTTTGACGGGGCTATTGTAAAAAAAGTTTAAAAAATCAGACAGAAAATATTTTACGAGGTAAATTTAAATACTGTATCGTTCTGCTCATTTTTCATGTTATAGTAACGAATTAAATAGATATGATGATAAAAACGTAGTTGACTCATATTAAAATGTCATGAGATACTTTAACGTTACACGTAATGCATAATTTTTCACGTACTTTCTACAAACCGTAAACACCGCATGCACGTTTATGCAATTAAACAAGAGTAGCGTCCCGACCTATTTTCCTCGAGTGCGTCTGCAGAAGTTTCTTTTGAGAATTTTCTAGTGAATTTTCAAAAACCCCTGCACCTGCAAATATTCTCCGTCTCTAAACACACTGTAACTCGTTCGACCGACATTCAAATTCTATGTCATTCCTTTGAACGACTACAAAATATAAATCATCACGATTTCGCATCGAAAATAAAAAAAAAAAAGACGAATAGGAATACATAACATAAACTAATTTGAATTGCTCAATCATGAACAATCAAAGCAAACAAAATTCAAACGAATTTTTTGTCTCTCCAAGCCGTATAATTAATTCCCCCTTATCTCTACTTTCTTCTACTCTTCGTTTTTCGACCCGTGCTCTAACTCCATTATCTCGCTTTTGCCGGACGCGAGAGAGCGTGTATATAAAAGCGCGCTACACCGAGCTCATCCAATTGTGTATTTATACATATACCTTTGCCCTCTAATTCTGCTTGGATCCTCCCGTATTTTTTCGGCTCTCGCCAATCAGGTATGCGAAATAATTGAAACGTTAGTTATTATTTTTCTTTTTTTCCGAGGGAAGAATCTCATAACGATTATACGAGATTTAATTACTCCGCGGAAGAATTTATTTACAGCGCAAATAGCGCGTGAAAAAAAAACAAGGAAAGTCCGAGTATATAGCCAAGCGAAGTATCTTATTAATTATCCTCCCGCGTGTGGCGGTCTATTTTTGTACCATAATGAGCGCGCGCGCGCGCGAGAGAGAGAGAGAGAGAGAGAGAGAGAGAGACTCTGCGTCACAAGTGCGCATATATGCAACGGAGAATCGGATTTTTCCTCGTAGCGGTGAGGCCGCTGACGAGATAAGAATTATAATTAAATGCAGCGTTTACGTGCTTGTGTGTATCGGAGAAAAAAGACTAGTCGCCCCGCATTTTTGTGTTGGTTTACAAAGTAGAGACTACTATTTTCGTCGATCGCGATTAAATATACCCTTGTATAACGATTTATAATTATATGCTGAAGCTTAATTGCGAGAGCGATCGTTACGAGGGAACAAGAGATTATACGGACTACTTTTCTCGCAGTGACTTTGTTTCGAGCGTTATATATATACGTGGGTATCGCAGGCGAGTTTTAGCTTTGGCGGCTAAATATAGAGAGTAGACGAGAGAGGCGTGTCGGAAGCGCGTAATTAAATTTACTGAATTTGTGGATAATCGACGGGGCAAGAAAGAGAGAGAGACGTTTCCGGGGAATGACAGAGCGCTGGAAGAAAAAAAAAGCACTGCGTCATGGTAAACCTAAAAAGATTGATATCGCAATGTGTGTGTGTGTTGTTGAGTATCTGGAAGTGATTGAGATAATGTCATGTGTAGTGTTGTCGTTTGTTTATCTATATCCATTTTGACATAGCGGTAGGTATTTAATAAAGTTCTAAAAGTATTGCGTGAAAATTGATTCTGTGATATAGCCGGTGCGTCAAATAAAAAAAATCGATGTATACATTTTTTGAAGTCCATAAAAACAAATTTTTTCAAAGGGCCATAAAATAAAAATGTCTATATATCAAGCTCGGTCAACTTTTTGTTTATGAATTATTTATTTACGCATCCATGAATTCTAAATATACCCCACATTGTCTTCTCAAACTCTAAAAATACTCGAGCTTCCAACCATGACGTTTCTCTTCCCGCAAGAAAGTCGTCGGAAACAGCGTGTGTAATTCTGGTTTGTCTGGCGAAAAACGTGCGGCCGGAGATAAGACAAAAGCCAAACGTGGAAAGCGAAACTTCATTCGCCAAAGAGAAAGAAGATAGGTCGGAAAGTTTCTCGCTCGAACAATAAGTCTCTTTCTTTCCCCTCAACAACACACATAACGTGGACTAACGCCAACAAGAGTTTACATCCATGTGCAAGTATATATACGTTGAAAGGAATAACGACTGGTCGTCCGACCATACTCGGCAGTTACTACTTGACCGCGTGCACAGCTACAGCGTTCCATATAACGCGTAAACTCGTTCGCTATCTCTCCTAAAGTGCGGATGTTTCAGCAACGTTTGCATATATATCAAGAGGACGTTAAATTTTCGGTGGTTTTGAGTTGGATATGGTGATTTTAATTCGTTGCAGATGTACCTATAGAAATTTACATATACTAGCTGCTGATCGATTATTGGAGTGTCTGAACTTTATGGCTGTATATTGCAAAGTGTGTATACGCGCGGGATGTACAATGGTTTAAAATATGCAAAGGGGATTATATCAGCGTGCAGTATATGTAGACAGACGAAGAATAAAATTGAGAGTAGAATCAAAAAGCTTGTATATAGTTTTCGCGGAATTGAATTATAATTTTCGAATAACGAAGTGTACCTATATAGCATACAATTAATTTGAGTGAAATGTTAATATGCGAATACCTGATTGACGGCTGTCTATTATAAACAAACGCTTTAATCGATAAGCGCAATTATTCTAAATGGTTTGTTTGCAGACTGTGTAAGGCAAGCAGAAATAATTTTGTAATAACAAACGATTGTAAATTTAGATAATTCATTAGTAATGTGACTGTCATTGCTAACAAAAACCGCAAAAATTCAAGATCTCTCGATCGAAAACAAATTAAATTATTCCACGCCGAGTATACCTCAACTTGGCACTCCAATCGCGTTCTCTGAGAGAGAACAAAACATTATTCAACATCGAGCAGATCGAAAAATATCTGCCATGCAAACAGGTATCATCGAGCGTCAAAGAGACACCTGTCAAATCTAAGAGGGGAAACACACGAGACAAGTCCCGAGGCGAAGAAACTTCGACTCCTTGACAGCGTAAACTCCCCAAAATTTATTAGCTCGCGCTCCAACTCACAGCCTGGTATATCAAAGCCAACGACGCTTCTGTGTGCAGGTATATACATGTATATATACAAATACATCAGGGATGATGTGATGGAGAAGTCAGAGTTAACGAGCGTGAGAAATTCATCAATCGATTAATTAATCGAGTTTGCGAATTGCGGCCCTTAGTTTTGCGGCAAAGGGATACCTGCCGCTCTATACTACTGCTGCTGTTTCAATTTCGATGCAGCACTCAAGCGACGAGCTCAGGATAGTTACATGTATATAGATAGATACACCATTGTCGAGTAGTTATGCGTGGGCGGAGCTGATGTTCTGGTATTCCGTGGGCAATCCGTTTGACGTCGCAATAAGCTAAATCGGGAAGTCGGCTTTGAGAAAACCTTGTCTTACCCGCAACCGTCACTTCGACTTTACGATTATGAAATAAATCGTATTTGCTAATTAAGAGCACTTGATTCGGATCGCTTTCAAAGTTGTAGGTGTGAATGTTTGCATCGCGTGCGAGTTTCAGCTAATCACAGAGAGAGAGGAGAGAAAGAGTTCGAGGTCGAATTGAAAATATTCTGTAATCAAGACAGTGCGATTGCGGTGAAACAAGAGAGTATAGTTGTAAACGAGGTTATATATACGCTTTGGAAAAGAATACCCGATAGGCTTCAATTTCAAAGCTGACACATTACTAATTTTACGCTATACAAGAATCATACAAGGATAGAGTAAAACACTTGATTAAGGGCTTCGAATTTCGATTAAAATACGAGCTCTTCATTCTGTGCATGTATCTCCATAAGCGAATCGGCTTTCAATATAAGCAACGATAATAAATGAATACATCTCACTATACAAATACCCTCAAATCCTCGCGCGCAATGAAAACCAAACTTTCCGTCGATATGTGTACAGATAACCGTATAATTACTCTAGAAAAAGAGAGGGAGTCCGCGCAACTTTCCTCATTTCGCGTGAAAGAAAGAAAAAGAAGGCCAAAAGCGTGTATATACCGTATACAGCTTCGAAACATTTTTAATGCATATAATTCCTGCCCCTAAAGTTACGCGCCACTTCGGAATTAAACTTTGAATTGGATGAGCCACTTGGACCCTTTACATCTTTCAGCGGTGCTTCGAGCGACAGCCGCTGCGGCGAATTAAAATTAAATGCTGCTGTTGCTGCTGCTGCTGCTGCTGCTTCGTTCGTCCGCGCAACGAGGGGGAAATGTCTCCGGTATTATATACACAGAAGCGCTTTCGCGCACTAAGTGCTCTCGGTGGAAAAATGAAAATTATTTTTTTAGACCGCGTGCACGATTATTTGATGATTTATTTTTTTTTTTCGACTTTATACTGGAGTACGGATATAATGGATATATAATAATAACGCCCGCTATTGCATAAATTCCTAACCTCACAAAGTAAAAATATGACAATTTCACGCGCTAAGACACTTTAACCTTTAAGGGGTGGCTCTCAATCAAGGATGCAGCGTAACATTCCGTTATGATACTAGCTTTCGATAGGCACCTCGAAAGTTTAGAAAAAAGTGTGCCAAGACACGTCAAAACGCAAAGTACTATGGGGGTGAGTCGATCTTACGCTCATAATTCTTCTATTAATTGTGACTTAGGGGTGGCTTCCAATTAAAAATAATTTGTTTCGACTGCATTTATTATATACGAGCTTCAATTTAGCTTTGTAGGGACCTCTTACAGTTGTGCTTTAATTATTTTTTTGTGGTATTACAAAATATTTCGCCTTTTAGGGATGAAATTTTCATATAGCTTTTTTTCTATGTTGCCGAGGCTTGTGGGGGTCAAATCTTTTTTTTAAACTTTATATTTTTACATGGCCTATTCGCTGGTATAGGTTTCGTAGGTACCGCGTTACGGGCAGGAATCCCTACACTCATGGGCATCCTCCTTTAGAAACCTCGTAATTTTTTTTTCTTCAACTCACTAACGAGCCATAAATCTGTAAAACACCGTCAAGCAAAACTTCCGTTATCAAGCATCCGCAAACTTATTATTCAATAGAAGCGCAGGAAGTACCCTCCACGTATTATACGGTATACATATATTACTAACACGAGGGGGATGAAGCGCGCCTGTGCGCATTATTATCTACTGGGTCAAGCTAGCTGATGAAGTAGAATTTTTACGCTTTATGAATGGCTACTTTGGTGTATAACGTTAATTGCAAAGTTCCTAATGGGCCGCGAGCACTCTTTGTTTTACGCCGGTGGCTTTTCGCATGCGGACGCTCTAAACGTTTGATGCGGTGCGCCGAGCGTTAATTGAAAGGTTACATACTCTTCCTCTTGCGCGTATGTATTATAATATACACGGAGACGAGCGAAGAATCAGGATATGTGTACGGATTCTGATTTTAGGCTAATTTGCTTTGAACTTGCTGTGATGTATAGTATTATATATGCAAATTCTTTGAGAATGCTTTGATACGATTTGCATCGATATTTTCGTTTTGTATTGTATGTCGAAAGCTCCTTTGGCTAACGCGATAACAGAGACGGAGAAAACATTACTGGAAAAGAGAGACGTTGAAATATTCGTTCCCGATAAAGCGCGTCATATATGAAGACATCTTTTTTGTAGACGTATAGACGTAAGGTGCGCTCCAGGAAACTAGGTATTGTATTTTTACATTCAGCTTTATACATCAGCTGAAAATCAAATAAAACTTATATAGGTATATAGTGGGGTATACACAACTGGGTCAGTCATATTTTTAGAATAAAGCCGCAGACACATCCGGACATTATATATATATACAGAACACACCTGCGTATCCACGTTTCACCTAATCACACAACGACGACGATACGTCATCTGACAAACGAATCTCCTCGCAAAAAGTCCTAGAGCGAAAATACGCGAGCAAAAAAAAAACATGAGCGCAAAAAGGATCTATATCAGAAAAAGTCGTCGCAAAAAAATGATAGTTACTCGCGAAAGAGAAATGGGTATAAGAGAGGGAAAAAAAGGACAGTTGGAAAATGGAAAGGATGAGTAAAGGTGGGGGACAGAGAAGGTCAGGGTAGTTTCCTGAAGGAAATACGATTCTTGATGGAGACGTTTCCGCTCTCACGTTCGCGGCCTTGCTCCTCTCGATCCGCATCCTTCCTTCCTCTCTCGTCTGCCTTCCTTCCGGACCAACTCTATCTCTCTCTCTCTCTCTCTCTCTCTCTCTCTCTTGCTCTTTCTATTTATGCGTCTTTCTCGCGATCCGCTCGAATCTACTCCTTGTTCGGTCGCGAGTGGTTTGTGCATACACCTCTCGATCCGTGATTACAAGTTGGGAGGAAAAATGTGGTATTTTCTTTCGCGAAATTTTGTTGTTGAAAAATAATTATTAAGCATTTTGGTAAAGACGAGAGACCCTCGGATTTCAATTACGACTGGCTGAAGTTTATATTAAAGCAATTAAAAACGTTTGCGTTAGATGTATGCTGTCTTAGCGCGAAGCGAGGGAGGTAATTTGCTGCTCCTATTGTATGCTTATTTTTAATTATTTTTATTAGGAACTCTGTACGAGGAGACGGAAAATTATTACGTGTTTGAAAGCGAAATCTCAAGGATTTTATTCGAGGATTTTCTACTCTCGCTCGACGTATACTTTATATGATTTTAAATGTATAATGGAATATCGATTAGCTTGTGACGACAAAGCGTGTATTTTTGGTCGACCCGAAAAATTCGTCTGAATAAATATCGGGAGACTTATTGCGAATAATTCATTCAACATGCCGAAATCAATTTTCGTATTATACGAGGCTCTCGTAAAAATAAGCTTCGCTGAAACTCGAGCATCAGATTTCATAGCTTTCCAGTCCAATATAGTGAAAAAAAATATTGAATCCTTAACATCACGTCGCTTATATACGTTCCTTTAGAACCACAGATTAATTCCGAATCAGATTACACAGCGATCGACTAATTCTACTTTCCAACTCATCGAACCTCCCTCCACTCCAACTACAGAATCCATTACACAATGTATACGGAGCAATTACACGCGAGCCTGTTTCGCTCGTTCCAATTAAATAAATCATAAGAAAGCCGGAGTATCTCGAGAATTCAATTAATCGCAACAGTGCTCGCGTTTAGCGGGATGTAATAGGTAAACAGACGCAAACCACCGGAACGACGACTCGCAAGGCATGTGCGTCTATATGCATGTAGAACGCGACGTGGTTTGGCCTCAAAGTCTCCGCTGATTCCGGCACGTGTAGTGGGTACGAAGAAGCAAGGAACCGAGACTCTGGATTGTGTGGAGTAAGTGGGAATTATTAATAGTTTAGGCTGTTTTGGAAATTAGATATAAGATGTTCATGTAGTTTTTTTAATAAATTTTTCCGGTTTGATTGACGTGAATTATTTTATACCATTCTAACCTCAAAATCATAACTCTAATATGATTATTCGGCTCTTGTGGTATAAAATATCGTACGATACTGGTGTGTAAGGTGATTTTTACCTCATGTGACTTTTCGGAAAACGTCACGTGGGCTGAATAGTCACCTTCTACACCCGTATCAGCTCCATGGTGACCGTGGGCCATCAAGGTCCAAGGGTCTACCAAGGTTTTTCTTATGTATTTTGACCTCCTGAATCCGAATCCGCAAGTTGTTTTGCGATAAAACGGTGCATTCATTATTTATAAACAATTTTCCGGAAATTTTTCCGAAACTTTCACTTTCTCTGTCCAAAATTTTGTCTCAACGAAAAACAATGCATTTTCCAAAAAAATATATTAGAACACTTTTTTCTTAATCTTGTGCAAGGAATTAAAAACAAATTTTTTGGACCGGAAATTGAAAATTTTTCCGGAAAATTGTTTATAATTAATTAATGCACCACTTTAGCGCAAAACACCTTGCGGATTCGTTTATTCAGGAGGTCACTTATGACAGCGCAAAGGTAATAAAGATATACTATACATTCTGCAACGAGTCAGTTATAGCATGAGCGGCCCATATAAGTATCAGGCCCAATAAAGCAGTTCTGGCATAAGTGGCACACTGCTATATATACATTCTGCGCGCAGATTTTAATGAGGGAAACAGTTGAGCGCCTACGTGCCACCTATCGTCGCTAGCCAGAAACTAGAGAGCCCGAAAGTTGAAGCGGTAGGAAGAAGGGCAGTCCAAAGCTCTTTACTAATTCCGCATCATCGTATAACGCTTGCGTGGCGAATATTTTTTTCTCCGCACGCTGCATCCAATGAAAACATCACAAATAACAAGTTGCAGGAATAATTAAATCGCATATAACCAGCTGGCATTCACAGTTACACAACTACGTCAATCCGCTTCGAAAAAAAGTCGATCCTCCAGAGGAAAATTAATTAAGCTCGCTCGGGTATATAGGACTGATAATAATCACTATTCCTCCTCTTCTTTTTCCCGCCGCACAGGAATTAAAAAACGAACGAAGCACCTCTCAGAGCAACGGTATCCCCCTGCTCTATGGCCTATCCCGGATTGTTCTCTTCCATGAACACCATACAATATATATATACGGAAAGAGAAGCCGATCGCGATACGGCGGGACGCAGCGGCCGCCGATAGCGCATTGAAAGAGAGAGAGAGAGACTCCCGCGTCCGAGGGATTCGCGCGGATTGAATGCGATGAAATTTTCTCCCCCGGGAGCGAAATGACGTAACTGTATTTATTCCCTCTCTCACTCACTCGCTGCTCCCTCGCCCGGAAAAAACGCCCCTGCTCGAATCGAAAATCGAAATTCCGGCCGTGCGTGCGTCTGTCTCCTGTATAAATATACGCGCATGTGTGTATATCACAGAACAGGGGAATGAACGCATGGCCAGAGAGAGATTTTCGAGAAGTTTCCTTACTCTAACGTGAAAAATCCTGGCACGATCGGCTGTAAAAAGTTTATTAATCGAGCCACCTGAAAGAAGCAAAAAAAAAAAATAATAATAGTATCCCATCGAAAAATCCAACACAGAGTAGGAGTACACAGAGGACAGAGAAAAAAGAAGCAAAACGATTTTCGCGCGCGATGCAATATTCACGATTTTTGACGAGAGCAACCTATATATGCCTCGGCAGTGTATACAGTATATATACACTCGGTGGTAGTTGATTCTGGTGGAACGTTTTTTGAAATCGTGCTTTCTGATTGGTTAGAATTTTTCAATCCGCCAATCTGATTGGAGCATTTCAAAAACGTTCCACCAGAATCAACTACCACCGGGTGTACATCTGAAGCTGGCAGCCAAAAAAGCCAGTGTTCTGTGTACTCTGATGTTCACGACTGCGCACGACGAGCCATTCATGTATCCATTCTCACGGATGCTCTCGTCGAAGATTGATTTTCAACGCGCTGCACGTGTATGTGTGTGTGTACCTTTTTGCTGCTGTCTGCCGTGGAGAGAGAGAGAGTTTTATTGTGCGGAGGTAGTGACGCACGCATAATGCGACGACGAATTTCGGAGAAATATGTAGAGTATGATGATTCTTTTTTCGTTGGTATAATCGTATTTTGAGAACGAAAGTAGGTTTACTAAAAGTTGGGCACTGAGCTTGGGGCAGTTTTCTTTGACGGTTATATCCGATGGAACTTTGCGGCGTGGAAAGTTGTCAAGGGTGAAGTATATACCTTTTGATGAATAATTTTTTTAAATTGCAATCACTCGATTTTTCCTGATGCGCGGTCTTTTATTTCTGAAGCTTGACCAGCACTTTTCGAGAGTAACGCGTATCAACCCCCATCGAGAGCCACGTGCGAAAAAGTCGTAAAGCAGCTCTTGGTGTATAAAAAAAAAGAGAGAAGAAGCCGTAAGACCTCTCCGTATATATATAGTCGTAAAAACCCAGTAGTATAGACATGCAGCTCACGTAACACCTTTTTACCGCTGTGTAAAAATTTCTGCAGGCTTCATCATATAGCGGAATTATTATATTTTGAAAAAGCGAAATTCCCCGAGAGTCGTCGTGGAAATGCTTACTTTATTAAGGAGAAGCGCCGACGTCTGCGAGATTTTAGCTGTGACCTTGAGAGGTAGTCTTTTTCACTTGAGCGCGGATATTGCATTTTCTCCCTAAAGAGGATTAAAGATTTTATTACTAATAACAACAATACTCGGAATGATGAGTTTTTATCGTCGGTAAAAATATACAAGAGTACATTTACGTTATTGCGAGGCAAATTATTCCTCTATCAAATAATGACAGTCGCGTAATTTAGCTCTCTCGTAGAGAGACATATAACGATCGCGCGTAACATCCAAGCGGTATATATTTCTGAAACCGCGAAACGAGCCATCAGTCATCGCGCTTATCAAAATCCCCTCTCGACAAACCACGATTTCGCGCCCGAAATTCCCTGCGTTTTGTCAAACTGTGGCTGCAGTAAAAACACTATAACACGGCTATACGCGCGTAATCCGATGATTAATCCTCGCGATCAATAACAGAGAAAAGCAGCGGACTCGAAAGTCTCTACTCCCGGCGCAAACAGACGCGTCGATCCAAACAAATAGTAGTAGCGGAATCGTCGATTCATCACGATAGAGGACTAATCGGCTTTTTTCTCGGCTCAAATTGAATGGAAAATTTAAGACAAGGTGCGGACGACTACTACTACATTCATTCATTCGCGTGGGAGGATGACGCGAGAGATAGAGAGAGAATAGTGTGTTGTGTCTGCGTCCACAGATGCTGGAATAATTGAGAGGGAATCTCCGGAACTTGATTTTATTGTATGTCATGAATACTAGATAGCCCGTGAAAAATGTGTGCTGAACTAAAGGGGACGAGTGGACTTCGTTATCGAGACGTTAACATGTGTCGGTGGCTGAGATGGTTATTGGGACGTGGGAATTATAGAAAAACGTGATGTGCTGAGGAGGATTGTATTAATGCGGCTTAGATGCTGTGCTGACACGCTTTTCGGGTCATGGTCTTATCTCGTCTCTATTTATGGCGAGGTGATGTGAATTTTTGACGAGAGAGAGAGAGAGAGAGAGAGAGATGGAAACGGTGTGCGATGACGTCGGGTTTTCCGGAGACGAAAAAGTTGTAAAGTTATAGGACGAGATACAATTGGATTAATCGATCGGACTTTTTTCGAGATAGCGATATACCGTCGTTGCAACTTAATTACAGTGCGATAATTGAATTGGAAAGTTTTTTGTGATCGTCGATGTTGCCGAGAGTGTAACGTTCGACTTTGATTCTTTTGTAAGATTTAATTGGAAAAGATTAAATTTTTGTATGTATAAGATTCTCATCATCTCGAAAGAAAAAACACGACCAAAACGATCTTTCTATAATAACGAAGCTTCTCAATCCTCGTAAAAACAAAGCCTTTTCAGCTGAAGCTTCATCCCCAGACCAGCTTCAAACTCACTAAAATCTGGTTTAATTAAAGGAGACAGAAAGTGAGAGAGTCACTGCGAGGCTATTTCACGAAAGGTCGCGAGGCAATTTTATTCCCTCATCGTTCGCTTGATTTATCAATTAGCATAAGGCATTGTTGTATATCTCTGGGCGAAATGCGATTCGCCGCGCGTCACTGATTCAACCCTTTAAAAGCCATTGAAAGCTGCATCAGCAGCTTACTCTCGATGCTTTATACTGTCAGTATAGCTGCTGGGGAAAATCAGGAATAGAATTGCACGAGTGAAACCCCATTATATAGTCCGGACGTAATAAGCGTTAAGTCACCGAACAAAAGCCTGAAGATTAATGATAAACATTTTCGATGCGAGGGCGGACATAAGTAACTCTGACACTGTATTTTTATTCGCTCTTATCGAGTATATATTATTGACTGAAGTTTGTTTAAAATTAAGACGATGAGATAGCAATTATTTTATACAACGAGACAATGAAAATGCCAATCTGTGCCAAACGAAGCATATTTCACGGAGGTAAAGCAAAGGGATTTGGAAAAAAAACATGCCGGAAGTGCGGGCGAGGGAAAAAGAGAAAGGGATCAGCGACGGGGAAGAAATCTGAAAGTTTAAAAGGCAGAAAATCCGACGAGCGAAAAAGGGCAAGCGCGCGCGCAAAAGTTATAACGGCGTGGAGAGAGAGAGAGAAAGAAAGAGCCCAGGAATTTAGATTTTAATTCAGATTCATTCACTGCTCTTGCCACCAGGATTAAATTCCCCCCGAGAGTGCCTCAGCGTAATTTCAAAAGTTTTATCGAGAGACGATGCGAATTTTTAATTCCTCGCGATGATTTGTAATTAAGTTGCGAGAGAAACGTCGGACTTTTCTTATTTCATCCAAGTTCCAAGATATATTGACAGCTGATCGTATTCAACTTTTACCACTAAGCCACACGGATTATAATTCTAATTAAGTTTAACACTGCCATTTCAGTATAGAAAATTCAATCCGATATATTCTTATATACTATTTCAGTATACATATAGCCACATCGACGAACGCAATCAGTCGAAGTGAAACCATGATCATCTAATACGTTCAGAAAATCGAGCTCACGCGTATATATATATATAGTTCAGACCGAAATCAGAGAGCGTCTCGATGCAGGCAACGACACGTGACAAGAGGAAACAACAAGTTATATAGAACCTGGGAGGGAAAGCTCTAAGCGATACATTTAACACGATTGTTACGCGGCGCGCAACAGCTGCCCCCTATATATATATATATATATACGTATAGTCGTTCCGAAGGGGCCGATATTATCGCCTATATACTGTGTTATACACAGGGAGAAGTGTGCTGCGAACGATCAATTGACCGCGAGGCGATTGGATTTGGGCCGGGGGAAAACGTAATGGCGCGGGTTTTCCGCTAGGTATAATATACCTATACCTGCCAGGTTTTTCCTTTACGAGAGCTGCGAATCTCTTGTCCTAGTCATTGAAGCTGAGAGAGTCTACTTGTCGTATATAGCCTGCCTTATTGTCTCTTTTAGGACAGTATTGATGGGGAAAGTAAATGCTTAAGGTGTGAACTATATATATATATACTGGCAACAGGTGAGTCCGCGAGTAACATTTCAGCTTAGCAGACAGCCTGAGGTATAGCGATCGATCATATACCTTGAGAGAAGAATGGGAGCTGTACTGGGCAAGACAAGTTGTTGCAATAAAGCTGAAACGCCGCGATTAATTATCAGTTTAAATTGAAAAGCCGCCGCGTTTATTTTGCTCTATTTTCACGCGGCGAGAGCAGTAGAGCACATGAATAAACATTCGTTTCTCATCATCCAGCGCTGGAATTTATATTTGCGCTACTCTCTGTGTATATGTATATATACTATTGCGGCAAATATCGATGATGAATTATTCATTGCTATTACAGTGTGCTGTGCTAAGTGTTGGAGTTTTAACGCGAATTAAATTACGTTTTCCGCAATAAAAACCGATCGAAATAGCAAAACACAATTATTGTACAGCTGAACGAAGGGTTTAAACGTCTGTAGAAAAGAATGGGTGCAAGAGAGGAACAAAAGGGGAGAGTTTAGCGAAGCGCGTACTTACGCGTCATTAGATCCCTGCAGAGGGTGTATATAGGCTTTTTTTTGCATTTTTTCATCTCCCAAGTGTTCGCGCTGATGAGGGACACGAGTTCCGATTATAAGTGCCTCGATGCTACAGCTGTTTCGCTGCTTGACATCCCTCTTTAATGACTTTATTAATGTCGGGTCTGGTTTTTGCTGCCGAGGAGAGGCTATATAATAGTGCCAGATTGTTTCTTATATTTATGAAGGGTCACAGCTTTGACGGTCGTTTTAATTGGTTTATCGATGTATATGTAGCCGAGCGACGATTATTATACCGCGTAATTTTGAAGTTTGCGGTTGGAACCGTAAAACTCAGTCGTTTTCATTTATACGTTTAACTACATATACGATCGCGTTCTACATCGCAAAATAAATGACTTTTTCGTTATACAAACCTTTAACGATTGGTCGATCCGATATACACGAATTACAAAAGTTTGATATTCAATTTGCGCAATATCCGTTTCCAGTATGTATATCCATTTTCGCGTGGAAAAAATAAATCGAGCGCCACACACGCGAATAAAGGGTTTTTAAAAGGGCCATTTAAGTTTCGGATAGCCGAAAAAATCCGAAAATTTTGCTACAAAGCTCTCAATTTGAATACGTAATATAATGTGACCCCTCTCTCATCTCGCAGGAGATTCGAGGTATAAAATCTGAATAAAACTTAATATCCGTATATATATATATAGTATCTCTCTTAGGGTAGCATAGAGATCAGATTTTATCGGGTTTCCTTGGAAATTGGCCGCATGTAAAACAATATATACCTTATATATTAATCCCAAAGCGAAATCGCAGCGGAAGAGCACTAAAATTCACCCACGCAGTGCTCGACGATATTTTAAGCCGATTAAAGTCATCTATTCTCTCGCGCCTACACATCGCTGGAGAAAAAAACAAGACGCTCTCGCCAGTTTCCTATTTTTTCCGAATAAAGATCTCAATTACAGGCATCATCTCAATCAACGCCTCGGAAAGTCTCGAGATACACTATAGCAGATCGATCCACTCGATATCCATCACGTCGTTCCCTCCTCAAAAGAGCAGCAGCATATTCCTCTCGGCGGCCGACGACCCTATATATAAGATACCCCGCCTAATCGTTTCTTTATTCAAAACAGGGGATATCCCGGAGACGACCGAGGAAAATTGAACAAGAGACGCGCATAACTCGCGTCAATTTCGCGCTCCACTCGACGCCCTCCGCTTTATGTTAGAGAGAGAGAGAGAGAGAGAGAGAGAGAGAGATGTGCCCTCCCACGTCTCGTTTGCTACGCCGCAGCACTTTATCTCTCCAGCGCTGCGAAAGCAGGTCTACCTTAATTTCTAGGGCTGCTTCTGCGGTGATATTTTGCGAGAGAGATAGCGGTTTGCGGGAAGACTGAGAGAGAGCTGGTTTTATGCGGTTTGTATAGGGAAACTGCAATTCGGTGAGTTGAAGAACGAAGGAGACTTATGTGTCACTGATATGGCTTCCTTTGCAAAAGTTTTATTAAAAAATAGTCAGTTTCATCATTCTCCGAAGCAGCTCCTCAACAAAGTGCGAACTTGCCTCTAAAGTATTGAAGATAGTCGCACACCCTAGTAAAATAGTAATAAAAAAGAGAATCTCGTCACAAGCTTTACTTTAGCCTCTAGTCTCAAGTCGCCTCCTCAAGAGGTCATAAAAAAAAATGAAGAATTTTTAGCGCTTATATAATATAATCACTGAAAAATTTCCTTCCCTTTCATGCCCCACGGGATATCTCTCAAGGCTAAATAAAGCTCCGTCTCTCTTTCACTTTCTTTTGAGCACCGGCGCACACGTGAGCTCGTTTTTTTCCCTTTGAGACACGAGTAGCCGGTGGCTCTGCTGTACTGCCTATATAATACTAGTCTCGTGTCCTTTGAATAATCGCTCCTACGCGCTGTTGCTACGAAGAGAGACGAATTTCTTTCTCTTCGGTAAAGAATCGGTTTTATCCTTTAAATTTCAAATTACCCGCGGGGGCTATACTCATCTGCATTATTCATTATTCGCATAATAATTATCGAAGCTCTTTGGAGATCGGCTCCTGAGAGCGTTTGTTTCCGGCTTATGCTTTTTTTTCTGCTTCTAACGCACGCGCGATGGAAATGTTTTTCGTGCGCTATCGTAGTAGGTCAAAAGCGTGTCAACAGAATCTCTCAATGGAGTAGGCGAGATACACAGTTTAATTAAATTTCGATTTTCCGCAATAACGATAACAACTAATAATGCTACACACATAAGCTCAAGTTTATAAATCAATAATAGCTACTCACTCTCGATTCTATATACAAAAGCTTCGATAAAAATAACATTAAAATTGATTGTTAATAGCCGCATATATGCAATTTAAGAAATCAGCAGCGCGACAAAACCGCAAATCCAGCAGCCTTAAACAAGCTCAACCGCAAACACTGCACACCAGGCCCAAACAATAGGCTTCGAAATTCCAGGCGCGTGTCGCATCTGGTAGTCGTGGGAAATATCATCCGCCGGTGGAAATGCAAACGAGCAATCGGGCGCGTCTTCCTCCGACACGTAATTACGAAACCGCTGGCTTAAATCTCCGGAACAACGTATATATGCAGATTTAGAACGAAGGCTGCTATTATTATTATATATATACATCTACGCGTTTTCCCGATAAATTGGCTGTGTTATATAAGTGGTTACGCTCGGGAAATGGTCAGACTATGGCTCGACGCGTGATGACTGCAAATGGCGAGGGAAGACTGATTTGATCCTGAAATGCGCATGATATTGGCTTTTGTGATTTTTATGGCGGCGAAACGAGATTTTAAGCTTGTTTTACATAGCTCTGGGAATAAATTATTGCCGAAAGCGAGCTTTTTATAACGAGACATAACGAGAGACCGTTCAAACGGAAAATAAAATCAGATGCATCTACTATTGCGACAAATTGAACGCCAGCCGATACCCAGTTAACATTTTGTAGGAATTAAGGATTCGATTAGTCGATTGCCTGTATACTCTTCTCTACCACACAGCATAAGTCTTTGTCGGAGAGAAGAGCAGAATGGAATCAGCGTCCGATCGTATAAGCGGCTTTTCGTGAAAAATCTCGTTACGCGCACACGACGAATTAATCATTCCGTGCGCGCTGTATATCGAAAAAAAGCGAACAAAACCCTTTCGCAGAATCGAGGCCATCGGCTGAATAAAAAAAAAAACCGAGGTGTGGATATACACCTGTGCGGTGAAAAAGTTGCGAAAATTTACTGGACGCAATCAGGCAAGTTCGCGCGATATAGTCTCGTATAAGTCATGGCTTTGAGTTTGCGCGAAATTTCATCGTTGTTGCGAGAAAGAGTCTTTATACATAGTCGAAATTGGTCGACTATAACTTTTCGTTCAAAAGTTTCGTATATATACATAGCGATGCGAGTTTTTGTTTTTTTTTTTCAGCGAAAAATACTCGTAAATTCACTCTCGTTATATACGCTTGATGCATTAAAAAATCAGCCGCTTCATTATTTACAATTTTTCCCGACTACTACCTATACTGCAGGCGAATAAAAAAGTACGAAACTTTTTCATCGAACTCGTGCATATGATTCCCTGTACCCTCCAGCCAAAAGAAAACAAAAAAAGAATACACGCGCGGAAAAGGCAAAATCAATGCTTTTGCGTGTATATAACGAAATTGAAGGGGCCGTGGTCGAGAAAAAGCCAGGCGTAACTCGGTTATGCTGCGCGCGCGCAAAATCACGCGGCTTTCATTCCTAATCCCGAAAAAATTGCTCGTGTACGTATATATATATATATATAACGTGTGTGCAGCTTGGCCTCGACTCATCTTTTAATTTTCCCCGAGAGCTATCACGCGTCTGGAGACTTATATACTACGCGATATCTAATTTATAACAAAATAGCTCGCAGTTGTGTTATATACTCTTCTTTTTTTTTTGCTTTAATGTATCTGCGGTTTGGCAGAGAATAACGTGCTCCGTTTAGTTTATTCCGGCGAAGGTCTCGCTTTTGCGAGTTATTAAAAGCGCTTGAGTTATTTCCGAACCTGAAAACGAGAGAATTCGCTCGGATACAGAGATAAAGGAGATAGAAAGAGAGAATCGTGGGGGTTTTATGACCAAACGGGGAGAGATGTAATTCCGATCACTCTGTGTAATTCGCGGATAGATTAAAAAGGCTTTTAGCGATCGACTTTGACTCTCAATTTCATTAATATAAATCAGCGCGTATACGTCTCGTTATATATAGTATTATATACGTGATAAAACGTTGCGCGGTTTATTCAATTTCAATTAGCCAGAGAATCTATATACGTACTGCCACAGTCTCCATTTCGACGATTAAAAGCGTCTCTTTCTCTCTCGGGTACAATCAAAATCGAGATCAAAACTATATATACATTGAGAAAGTGAAAAATGTACGAGAAAGCTACTGTCAGTTCCGCATAAAGACGTCTGAGACGAACACAATCGGCCGTTATAATCAGCGGTTACGTTGCGCCACCTGCAGCGTTCATTAGCTGGGACTGCGGCTTTTGTTTGTCGTTTCTATTCGTAAAGCTCGATTCACGCACGTGTACTTTCGGTTTATCGTGCTTTTATCGTTCGCGGATGATAGCGCGAGCTTTCTTCTACTGTCTGCTCTTTATACGAGAGCCGACTTTTCTTTTTCCGATCGCGAGTGTGTTGTCATTGGATTTTTACTGCTTTTGTTCGATGGAATTCAAGGATTTTTCTTGCTCTTTTTTTTTAAACTGTAGAGTTCTTTGCTATAGCACTCGGAAATCAAGTTAATCATGATTAATTAAGTGCGAGTTTAATACGACGGTCTTTTTTAATCAACTAATTGAAATGATAATTTTCCCTCGATAATATTATGAAGAGTAATTTAATTAGTTTCGTATATAATCGCAGTATAGGCATCACAACGACAATTAATTACTCCGAATTCGACGAAAAGACAAAAAAGAATCCACACACAGCTCTCGTTCGAAATTAATCCGAAAATTCATCTCCCCTCCTCTCTGTCATATCGCTCGGCGGCCACTCATCAAAAAGTCGATAGTACTTTTTCAAAGCCAAAATTTCTGGCATATATCCCGCACCCTCGCATCGTGCGATACGTCTATTAAGTGGTAGCATCTCGGATGGTCGCTTATATATATACGTAGCCAGCAACAGCAGGCCTATCCCAAAGAATCCGATGCATTAACATAAACTATTGTTGGCCCTTTCTTCCGGGACGCCTAGAAAAGAAAAGGAGAGTAAATCGTCCATCAGACACATAATAGAGGGCGACCCTTTTTCTTGCCCACGCGCAGGAAAGCGAGAACATATGTAGACGGTCACGCACACGCGAAATCTCTATCCATCCTCTTCGCACGTATATATGTATGTGTGTGTATGGGGAGAGGGAGAGTTTCCTTTCATCCGTTTTCTTTGTATCGGAGTTTTTGATCTTCCTCGAGCACACACACACACACGGCTCTAACGATTTTCCCGGAGAGCGCTTTGTACTGTCTTCTTCTCTCGCGTTGAGTCTTTTCTGAAGTGAGGGTGAGGTTGTGTTTTTTTTTTCGAGCTATAGCAAAAGCGTGATTTTAAAAAGCGAGTGTGAGCTGTTTGGTGCTTTGACGGGGGAGAGAGAGAGAGGTTGAGAGGTGAAGGTTTTTGCGCTGGTACTTTATTCACTTGTTGCGAGGAAGTCGAGTTTTGAATTCGTTGGAAAATACGCGAGCATCGTATCGTATAGCTCAAGGTTGTACTTATTTAATATACGTAATATACGCAACGAGAGACTCAATGGTTAACAGCTTCCGAGAACTTTCGAACCTCGAGCGTTATTGTTTACGACTTATGAATATATATAACTTGCCCAAAATACATGTCATATAGGAACGTCGCCTCAAAATCAATTTCCCAAACTTGTGTATAACCAGCTCTTATTATTCATCGAAATCTTTATTCGCAACCCTTCTCCCCATATACGGAATCTCGCCAAGTCTGCGCCGAGTATGATAACGATAAACTTTCCATCATAGTCTCGCACACCCTCTCTCTCGACTTCTACGTAATTATAAGTTTGACGATAAATTACAAGGCATACATGAACTATAATAACATTATCGAGTACAAAGTTAGATTTACTGATATACAGCGCTTTAAATATTAATCAGCGTTATATATTCACGCTTGGAGAATTGTAGTTTTAATCTTTCACGTCTCACTCTCTCTCTCGGCAACGAATTTATCAAACGAAATTTCGTCGCGAAAACGTTATTGTTATTTAAAAAAATTTTCTCTGCCATAAATAAATCCATCTCACGAGAGCGGTATTCGATTTTTTCGTCCGGTGTCCCCTAATCTCCCATTTTTCCCCTTCATTTCTCACACACGCTTTGTCGTTCGCATTGTCACGTCCTCTCGTCGCGATCCACTTCAATTTTTCGCCAAGCGCTCGCAATCTCTAATTTTCAATCGACCCGAACATTTTTCTTTCGACTCCCATTTTTTTTTGTTCTTCTCTCCCGGGATTTATTTTTCAGGGGCGACGATGCCACATGTGGGGCTGGACTGTAATCCTGTGTCAAGGCTGTTAAAAATGGAGCTATATATGCGAGAGGACACACCGACAATTATGGCAAGTTTCGATATCAAAGTAGTCTCTGGTGTGGCGTGTGTTTGGAAAGTTAACGATTTCCCGTATAGTATATAGTTTGAGCTTCGAGCGCGCACGTAATCCATTATGAACGTCTGACTATATCCGGACTAGTTCTACTTACGCATGTGTGTACGATTTTGTCGCTTGAATGGAGTTGCGAGACATATAGTACGTCGTGATATTTTGACAGATATATACGTTGGCTGGGTGAGTTAGGAGCTATTATATTGATTTGTTCAGGCAAACATTAGGAGAATAAATTATTAGTTTATTATATTTAGTCAAACGAGTATTGGTCTGAAAGAGAGAATTGATTAAAAGAATAAAAATACCCATTCGGTGTCCCGATAATTTATCACGTCGTCACGTGTAGCGTGGAATCTTATAACTTATTCATGGTCGGCGTGAAAATTTCATTACAATAATTCGGCGCTATATGGAGGCTTCACCTCGACGAATTCGACACGAAACAGTGCATACATATACATTCGAACACTTGGATAGCTGCTCGCTCTAATTAAAGAAAGAACCCTCGCGTGACTGTATATAAGATTTAACGTTCTCGGCGCGTTTTTGAGCGTTGACTTTATTACAAAGAGACCGCCTACTTGTGTCTCGGAAAATTGAAGTGATACATAATTTCTCTCCATTTACGTATATTTTTCTCAAACTTAAACGCATACATTTGAATACGCGTTTCGGCAACAGCGAGAGCCGGAAATTTCAAGACTTCAATGTTTCATCAGCGAGAGAGTTCACCCTACGCGCGAAATTTGTTTGTACGTGTAATCCGATCAACGTCACAGCTGTATATCAAACTTCAAATTTTCATTAACGCAAAGTGACGCGGTAGGTAGAGTCTGAAAAGCTGCAACTTTGATATGACACGTTCCCTCTCTCGACTATATACTGGAACAAAGACAGAAATTTCCATTACGAAAAAAAAAAAAAAAGTTATTCGGCCCCGCGAGCGCAGTATCATTTTTCAAAGCTATTTTCTCGCGCGCGCGCGAGAGCGCGTGTCGTTCCGTTTTATTGGACTGAAAGTTTCACTGTCTATTTTTCTTTCATGCTCTCGTGAGAGGCTTTTTTCATAAAAACCAACTCGCCTAATTTCTCTCGTCCCTCTCCCAAAAACATCAGTGGGATTTTTAGTTCGACTCCTTTATTATTCGGTGAGAAGCATCAGCTGTGTTCTAATAAGAAGCAACTATAATGCAGGCAATGAAGCTTCTCACAACAGTCATATTCTTCGAAGTAAAGTGTAAACTACTGTCGCGTTATCTTCTCTCTCTGGAAAGCAGAGAAACTTCCATAAGAAAACACAAGGGGTCGTATAATGTTTCCTGATGTTTTCTTCTCTCGGTATATAAGTAGCTTCGAAGCAGAGAAGGATGAAACACCAAAGCGCGAAATTTCATTACGAACTCGCTCTCGTACTATAAAAACATTTTCCTTGAAATATTCATCGGCGCCTCGGGATGATGCGTATCCCGGAAGAAGTAGTAGCATCGTTTTTCACGCCGATAGATACCGCGCGCTCGCGGTACATGGAATGTTCAATGCGCGCGCGAAAAGATGACACATCGTCTTAATAATTCAAAAGTAAAAACAGAATGATATATACGTCGCAGGTTAAAAACTCGGTCAAAGTTGACAGCGCAGGGAGAGTGTGTGTGTGTGTCAAGGTAGTGTGTACATCAGCTCTACGGTTTTATCTCCTGAACTTTGAACGAGTTTTATAATTATAATCGCACTTTTCGCGTATAACAATTACGGCGAGTAATGAACGCGTTCGGAGAAACTAAGAAGCTTAGGCGGCATCGCGAGCAACAAGCTAATACATATATCTGTATATATAAGCCGAAATCCTCGTCAGCGGGAGGAGCCAGTTGTTGCTCGGCCTATATACCCTATATACAAGTAGTCACACTCGCTCCTCACCTGTTGCCCGCCTCGCTCGTGCTGTTCCTCTTCTGTCTCGTCGCCTCGTCTCTTTCTTTCAAGATACTACTTATTCCCAAACTCTCTCAGGCTTGTTGCTGCTCACTCGACGACATTTATCCTCTCGCGCACTGTTTATAGCATATTATTATTACAAATGTACTATACTATATACTACTACTACTACTACTATCCGCTCGGAAAACGATCGCGAGACTGACTGAGTTATTATTATATACACGGGAGAGAGAGAGAGAGAGCTGAAGCGGCTACTTCTGATGCCAGTAGGCGTAGGTGCGCGAGGCCTGCGTACGTCGGGTGCTGCACGCGCAGACACACGTATATCAAGGTGTGTATGTGTCTGTGTATATATGGAAGTATTCCGTGATATCGAGAGACGACGAGACAGAGCAAACGCGGCGGCGGCGCGACACGGACTGAAGCGCGCCTGCCAGGATCGCGCCGTGTTATCCTGTAAACAGGACGAGAGAGAGAGTGAGAGGAGGGGGGTAGAGACAGAGAGGGCAAGGCGACTCACCCCTTCAACCGGCGAGGCTGCGCAGCCCAAGCCCTCTCTCCCGTGTTGTACCTATTAGAGAGTCTTCTCTCTCGCTTGCTTTTTCCGTCTATCAATTTTACTTTTTTCTTGTTTATTACACTCGCTCTAGCTCTCTCTCGCTCTCTTTGTCTCTCTCTCTCTGTATGTATCCACCTTCGCGTGTATATAATATAGAAGAGCCCGTGCGCAGGGGGTAGCCGAGCTTCGGCGCATGCGTCGATTTTGGCCAGGGTGTGTAAACCCTCTCCCGCTCTGGCGCAGCGCCTGCGAGAATCGGCGGAGGTGAAAGCAGGGGGACGCCGAGACGGAAATAGAGTGCGCGCAGCGAGGGTGGCTTTCCGTCTCTATACGCGTATATACACGCACACACTGACAGAGGGAGAGAGAAACTGGTCTGGGCTGCAGGTGGAGCTCCGGGCGAGCTCGCTCTCTCTCTCTGTCTCTCTCTCCTGTCAACCGGCAGGCTATACTGCATCAATACACACGTACACAGGGAATAGAGGGGCAGAGCTTACTCCCTTTTCTCCTGTCGCCTATCTACTGCATGCCCTTGGAGAGATGAGATGGAGCTTTTTTTCCTCTTTTAAAGGAATAGGTGAAAGCTTTTTCTTATATATATACACACACACACACGCACACCAGCTCTTGGTGTATAATAGAAACGTGTGCTTCTGCGAGTATATACCTGCGCGGGGGCGGATAGAGAGAGAGAGAGAGAGAGAGAGAGAGAGAGAGGGGAGGATGTGTATACTATTTTTAGAGCGGCCAAAAATATACTTGTTGAATGGATTCGCGCGCGACATGCTGTACGACTGGGAGATGAGAGGCAAAGAGGGAAAGGGATTGGTCGAGGAGGGGATGTATATATATATATACGTGCATATCTATATGAGAGCGTGCTTTAGGCTGAGAGTTTTGAGAGTGGGTGCAGCGCACTGATTTGCAGCTTATTTCGAGGATTTAACAGGGCTTTTTATCCTTTTGAAAATTTCCGACTGGTAATAACGACGTTATTCTACACTGATTCGTTGAGTTTCAACGAGAGCTAATCTGCATAATAAAACGATTAAAAAATAAACGACCTTTTAATGCTTCATCCACTTGATACAGCCAGCCGCAGCAATTTCATCAAACGCGCGCGCTCTAAATTTTTCATAATGACCCTCTATACACAGCTACAGGATTATCATGCTTAATTCATAGCCCACTAAAGATCCTCCTGACGACTCAAACATACGCCGCGAGATTAATCAACCATATTACAGCGCGGTTTATGCAAAAATCTCTGCGTTTACGTCTGCCACACGATCTGCGTAAGATTATCAAAAATTTGTCTCATATTTGCCATCAACGTCGTGTATTATATTAATAGTCACAGAGACGTCACCTCGCGCGCTTCATGCAGATTCGGCCAACTTTTGCAATTACCATTGCATGCTTTCCAAGGAAGAGAGAGAGAGAGAGAGAGAGAAGGTCAAAGAGCGGAATGCAATATAAAAGCCCGGGGTATTTGTTTAACGCCACGAGATAGAGCGAGACCCGATACTTATACGCTCGCGCGCGGTAATGAGAAACGCTTTTAACGGATACGGCTGTGCGCTAATAGTGTTTTCCGAACTTTAATTGCAGCTTTTTAAACTTGCTTCCCCCGCAGCGAGCCAAATGAAGTCGGCAGCCTCGTTCTGTCCCTTTTTTCCCGCATACTGCAATTCGGTTCTTTTTTTATTTATTTATTTATTTTTTTTATACAGCACCGAAAGGGAAATTCGATCGAAAAAAAGCTTGCGTTATAATTCCGTTGCATAGAGGGAAATCCGTGTAGTGTACGTCTGTTTTCGGGTATATATCGCCGAGCGAAAATGGAGATTCGCAAATATTGACTCGACGCGCGACAGACACTGTAGCGGCTTGATTTTCTCCGCTCGCTTTCACCTTTATTAGCTTAGTCTAGTTTCACCGCGGGATTCACGCTGTATACACATATACATACATACATACTGTTATTATGGCTGCGATGATATTGTACATCTACTTCAATGGTCAAGGACGCGGTATGAGCTTTTGGATGACTTTTTAGGGGTCTACTCTATGGCGTGTGGGACAAGGTTGGATTTTTACTAGTGGGTGTGTATAATAGGCGCACGAGGATTGGGACGGATAAGAGGATTATGGCGATTAGCGGAAACTGCGGTGTTTGCAGACTGCATTAGATATAGTTCGATTTTAAATATACCATCAATTATAATTTTTACAAACTGTATATTGACGCAGCAAGGTATAGAAAATTCAAGGAAAACACTACATAAATAATTTGCAAAAGAAAACAGGTCAATTATATTAACACCCCAATCGCGTATAATTCGATATTTTCCCAGCCATTCTCGCTCGATTCGGAAAAAAAGAAAAGAAGAAATAAGGAAAATCCGCGGAACAAAACGGCACGGCGGCCAGCGGCGATGGGCTATGCATTGTTTATCGTCGATGTTCTTGTGGGTACGCTTACGGAATTGCATTCCCCGCAGGATATGGCCTGCTGTGTTGCGCGCGCGCGAGCGAGCGTTATAATGGATCGGGAATATATAGCGAATTCCCGCAAGCGCTTCGTGATGAAATTTTCAAATTAATACACGAACCTCGGAAAGTATGCGCGCCTCGTATAACTTCTTCGAAAGAAAAGAGAGTTTTTCCAATCCTATCTTGGGCTATGGAGGCAATTAGTTTCTACTTTGTGGAATCGGAGCCGACGCCGGAGCAAAGGATGATGATGGTTATATATGTGGGAATGTGAGTGTAAGAGAGATAGGCTACTCTCTCTAGGTACAGCCCTAGAGAGAAGGTTAGCCTAGTGTA